>JAJPUD010014271.1:6771-29103 GCA_023553655.1 Myrmecobius fasciatus
GAGAGAGAGAGAGAGAGAGAGAGAGAGAGAGAGAGAGAGAGAGAAAGTGTTTTCCCGAGGATTCTTCTTCTCAGGTTTTTCTCTCTTTCAAGGGAGAGTCCCAAATCCAGTGCCAAATGTGCGAGCCACCAGATATAGCTGCTTTTGAGTATAGAAAGGAATTCAAATCCTGGACAAGTCCACAGCTGCATGGGACATGCAGACCCTTATCAATAATTTCAGAGACTCAGGATAAGTGAAATAAAAAGGAAAGTTTATTAGCTTTCTCAAGAAAGGACACACTCTGAACACCAAAGGTGGTATTGAGGAGTGCATGTGTGTTTTCAGCAAAGCAAATTATATAGACCCTAACCACAAACTCCCTCCTCTTTTCTTTCCTTTTTAACACATCTGTTGGGTCTCAGAAGGTACAATCTGTTCACAGAAATTTTCCCAGGCACAAAAGCAAAGAAAACAATATTTTTCATTATATGTCTCACCAGATGGTGAGGTGAAAACTCCCTCTTCCCTTCTAGTCTGGAGGTTTCAATAACTTTTTAGTTTTGGCTATGGGAAGTATGGTTTCATGGTCAGAATGTACTATAGCTGTCACAAACAATTTGATTTACAAGACAAGTTTTGGATATTCTGGGCCCTTTGGAATAAGATACTTTCCCAGCATAAACATGTCTTTAATCCTGAGAAGACTTCATCATCTCACACGAGGAAGAAGAGAGGGAAAAATTTGGAACTCCAAAATTTTGAATGCTAAAAATTTTCTTGACATGCAACTGGGGAAAAAGTAAAATACTATTTAAAAAAATTTTAATGAGAAAACTAAAGGGCAGAGAGAGGTCAATGTCTTGTCCAGTGCTATACAGTTTCCGACATTAGAGTAGTTTAGTCTGCAACTCTGTAGTGTACTTACATAATACTTTATATATCTATTATATAAGTTGCATTATATATTATTTGTATTATATAAATGTATATACCATGTTTATAGGATATGAATTGTATAAATATTATATACTATTTTATATTTTAGTTGACTGTATTTGTCTCTTATCTCTATATTATATTAAACTGTAGAGAAGGAGCTGCTCTACAGTGATAGAGAAGTCATTTTTCTGTGGAGTTTCCTATTGCAATGAAATCATTGGCCTAGGCTCTCTTTTTATCCTTATTCAAATATAACATCTTCCAGGGAAGAACCCAATTTATTTATGGACATCTGTTTTCCATAGCACATAGCATAGTATTTTCTTTTTTTTTCCAGATGAAGAAATTAAAGCTATTTATTGTTATATGGAAAAATCCTTCATTTCACTATTGATTAGAGAAAAGCAAATTAAAACAACTCTGAAATATCACATCATATCACACCTATTAGTCAACTAACATGACAAATGATTAATGTTGGAGAGAATATGGGAAATTTGGGACATTAATAATTGTTGGTTGCATTGTGAAGTGATCCAACCGCTGTGAAGAACAACTTGGAACTATACCCAAAGAGCAACCAAATTGTGCATTCCCTTGATCCAGCAATATTCTTACTAGGTCTGTATCCTAAAGAGAACACAAAAAAGGGAAAAGGACCCACATGTATAAAAATATTTATAGCAGCTCTTTTTGTGGTGTTAAAGAATTGGAAATTGAAGGAGTACTCATCAACTGGGGAATAAATGAACAAAGCTGTGGTTTGTGAATATAATACTATTGTGCTATAAGAAATAAGGCAGATTTCAGAAAAACCTGGACTTATGAATTGATGCTGAGTAAAGAAAGCAGAACCTGGAGAATATTGTGCACCATAACAACATTGTTTGATGATCAATTATGATTGACTCAACTCCTGTCAGCAATACATTAATCCAAGACAATTCCAACAGTCTCATGAAGGAAAATACCATCCAGATCCAGAGGAAGAACTTTGGAGTCTGAATGCAGATCAAAGCAAACTAGTCTTTTTACTTTTTTGATTGTTTTTTATGGGTTTTCCCTTTGGTCTGTTTCTTCTTTCAACACGTTATTGATGTGGAAATGTTTACATGACTGCCCAAGAATAATCTATATAAGATATATAAGATCGTTTGCTGTCTCGGGGAAGCAAAATGGGAGGGAAAAAAATTCAAACTCAAATTTCATAAAAAATGTTGAAAACTTCTTTTACATGCATGTAATAGGAAAAAAGTACTATTTCCAAAAAACAAAAAACAACAACAAAAATATCAAATTTCAAATAGGGTCACAAAGATAAGTCTCCACTCCAAGAGTCTTAACCCTAACTCTGAATGAAGGCAGGTACAGGCCCATCACTTATTTTCACTGACCTGATGGTCATAGCCACCCTACTCCCGGCTCCCTCCCCAGTTCATGTGACAGTCACAATGATTCAGAATATGTCTGCTACGAAATGTCAACATGCCTTAATGTTTACAAAACGCCGTTCGCAAGCCTTAGATTCCTCATCTGTTGATGAATGGGGACCTTTCTCAATCAAGATTCATCACCTCAGATCTATTTGACCATACCCCTTCCCACAATTTGCCAGATGTGCCCACCATTGCTCTGGTGCTTACCTTTGTTCACACCATCCTTATGCATGGCCCAGCCCTTCCTTCCCTTCCATTCTTCTTTCAGCCTGGCCAGAAGGAACTTCTCCCTCCACAGCCCTGCTATTTTCCTTGGAGCTCTCTTTTGAACTTACTCCCAAATATCTTTCACATAGGTCTATATACCTGTCCTGAGTGCAGCTTGGGCTCCTTGAAGGCAGACCATAAGGTCCACCTTCTTAAAACTGGTTCTCAACCCCATGAGGTCTTGTAACTGAATGTGGGGGTCATGAAACTGATTTATTATCAGGAAATAGTTGTATATTATTTTATATACCTACATATGCAAGGTCACATAAAAAATTTCTTGGGCAAAAAGGGGTCACAAATGGAAAAAAGTTTAAGAACTACACTATTAGCTAATTACATTTACTGTATTATCCCAAATGATCAATGATTAATTTAGGGGTTCTACCCCCTTTTTGTCATCATACAGAAACCGGTTGAAACCTAGGAAACCCTTCTCAGAAGTTTCAAAATGGTTGGGGTTACCAAGGAACCCCATTCTATTGACACACCCCTTTGCTGTCCCAGCACGATTCCAGATCCAAGTGGAGGGAGCTTGCCCTCTGAGGGCTCAGACTGTGGCAAAAGAAATCCCAACTGCAGAGCTTCGAGAAGATCACAACCTACCCACTCAGAAAGGCCCACTGACACCCAGACATAGGCTGCTGCAATGGCTTGGGGAAGCTAGGGAGGGCTGCAGCGGGCAGAGGATGCTGTAATCAGAAGCTGAGGGCAAATCAGGCCTCAAAACATTACTGGCTAGCTGTGAAACTGGCTAAATCCCTCAATCCCAATTGCCTTTTAAAAATCTGGCTCTATGCCACGAGGGTTCTTAGGGTAAATATGCTTTCTCTGCTTTTTCAAACAGAAGAGATTCTAAACGTGACCAGTGTTCCCACAGTGCTCCATGAGACCTGCCACCTGGTGACAATCACCTGACCTCTCTGAGAGGTGTTTTTTCAGTTTAAAATGGGGATAATTACTGGCTTGGCCTGATGGCTGTCAGGATCCTATGAGACAGTGTCTCGGAGAAGCTTCTGGGGGGGTTGTAGAATGCTAAAGCCTCTTCCCAAGCTCGCCAGGAGTCCGGCAGTCGCTAGCCAAGCAGGTCTCAGGCCTGCCCGTGCTCCAGTCACTGTCGCCTCGTTCCCACAGACTGAACTATTAATTTTGCCTGTCACGGTGTGGCTTGAGCTTGAAATGAGAATGTAACAACGTGTGCTGGCATTTTTTCTTAATTTCCTGAACACTCCCAAGTCTGGCAGTATTTCAGAGGGTGTAGGGTCCTCCAGGTGTGGGAATGGTAGAACAAGTCAAAGTGATCAGAGGCACCCATGGTCAGGGCTGGACCCCGATTTCCATCTGGAGGAGCTGGGCCTTAATCCAACTCTACTTCCGGTAGAGTTCCACCCAAGTAGCACTTTCTGGTTTACAAAATCCCCTTTATTCCTCATCTGATCTCCTTTAATTCTAAGTATTAGCACCTCCATTTTACAGAAGGAGCAAAGTTGAAGTTAGTGACTCCCCCAAATTCCCCGAGGTATGAAGAGCAAAAAACCTTCCTCTCTCTCTCAAGATCAGAGCTTTTTAAGGGAGAAGAAAATAAGCAATGGGAAGCAAGGTTTTTTACCAAAGCAATTTATGAAGATCCACTCGACCACAAAAACAGGGTAGACCAGCAGAGAGACTGGGGGCAGGAAGGAGCATGGAGACCCCATGCTTATTGAAAGGAAACATTGAGTTTTAGTTTACAAAGCACGCTAAGGGATTGGCTAAAACAACAGGAAAACACATTGATAAATGTTGGAGAGAATGGGAAAACCTTTGATCCAGCAGTATCTTTTCTTGGTCTGTATCCCAAAGAGACCATGAGAGAGGGAAAAGGGGTCATGTGTGCAAAAATGTAGCAGCCCTTTTTGCAGTAGTAAGGAGAAATTGGGGGGAAATCAGGTGGGGAACGGTTAAGTCGTGGCATATGAATGTCATGGAATATTATTGTTCGGTAAGAAACGACCAGCAGGACGATTTCAGAGAGGCCTGGAGAGAATAGCATAGTATTTTCTACATAACAGTCACCTGAAAATGTTGGATAAATATATAACCAAATTATAAGCTGTGATAAGCTGGTTAAAATCCTTAACTCTCATTCAAAATAGTATGTCATTGTTATTTTGTATTTAAAGTATTTGCAATTTTGACAAATTTCACATATTTCTCTAGGAATAGAAAATTACAGAACTTCCAGAAAATTAAAAAATTAATTCCTAAGACAATATCCTTTATAGTAGGATAGCTAATTGGTGCAGTGGATAGAGTGCCAGCCATGGGGAGAGAATTTCCTAAATTTAAATCTGGCCTCAGACCCTGGTTATATCTACATGATCTTGGGCAAGTCACTTTACCTTGTTTGCCTAACTTTCATATCTGTAAAATGAGTTGGAGAAGGAAATGACAAACCACTTCAGTATCTTTGCCAAGAAAGTCCCAAATAGGGTCATGAAGAATTAGTCATGACTGCAACAGCAAAACATTGTATATTATTTTTAGTGTTTTGGGGAGCCTAGGGTAGTAAGTACCAGAAAGCATGGAGAATTGTGTGGAGTTGGTAGAAAAAGTATTGGAACTAGTTAGATTTAACATATATTTGTTATTCATAGTCTAGCATTGAACTAAATGAACTTGGGATATAAGAAACAGGGTCTCTCAATTTCAAAGCTGGAAAAAGGAAATTGATTTGAGAAATAAGAGGAAAAACTAGCTGCTCATTGAATCTATATTCATTTAGATCTAGAAGGGACATTTAGGTCTACCTAGTCTAACCACTTCATTTTTACAAATTAGTAAATTGAGTCTCAGAAAAATAAGATGATTTGTTTAAAGTTACAGAGTAAGGGATTTACAGGATTGATATCTGAGTCATAGTTCTCTGACCCTAAATTTAACATTTCATTTATGCTGGAGGACCAAAGTGAGTCAAAAGAGAGTCAACACTTTGTATAAAATTTCAATGCTAATAAATTTTAAGAGCTGAGACTCAAATCCAGATTTTCTTCAGTATGCTTTTGATCCCACCATCCAGCTTATTTTTTACTCTTCAAAATGGTACAAACATATCAAGCCACTTAGATTGGGTTAGACTAGAGGTTAAATGAGAAAGTTAGAAAGAATTTAGCTATGTCTAAAGAAAAAAAACTAGTTTTGTCATTTCAGTCATCTCTGAGTTTTTGTGACTATGCTTGGGGTGTTTTGGCAAAGGTTTTGGAGGGATTTGATGTGCCCTTCTCCAGATCATTTTCTAGATGAAAAAACAGGCAAATTGGGTTAAGTGACTTGTGCAGGTCACAAACTAGCAATTATCTGAGGCCAGATTTGAACCTAGGAAGATAAGTGCTCTTGATTCCAAGCCCAGTGCTTCAGCCACCGTAGTACCTAGCTGCCATAAGAAAAAAAAAAAAAAGAGAACTAGCTTTTTCTACACTGACAGGTGTTAGGGCATAGAACCAAACACAGAGAAGGGAGGTGAATCAGGAATGAAACTAGAATGCTAAAATAAAATAAATAATTAGAGAATGTCTGAATCTTGTAAATTAACTATTAAATGTTTCTGGATATTATGTTGACTAATTTTACTCTTTTCTCAAATTCCTTCATAAAGTTTCTTCTTTTCAAAAATTTGACATTTAATGGGAAGTGCAGAGTGGTGGGGATGTACCCTGGAAAGAGGCTAGTGTTAATGGGATTGTCAAAAGAAATGAAAATTTTGGGAAAAGATTGTCAGCAACCAAGAAGTATTTTTTTTAATCCTGGGCTCCCTGAGATCAGGAAGGGAAAGGAAAGTTACAGGCATAGTATAAAGAGAAGTAAGAAGGCAGAAGATGAATTAAAGTCAGTGGAGATGTGTTGATCCAATGCAAAAGTAAGGGGTAGCACAAAGCTACTCACCACCAAAACTGGCCATGCTGCCCCAGGCAGAGATGAGACTGCAGGCAAACAGGTTTTGGGCAGAGAAATGGTAGCCACATGAGAAGTTGAGGACAACTGGGGTTTTCAGCTTGATCAGCATTATGTCATTATTAAAGTTCAAGTTGTTGTAGTTTGGATGGAAGATGAACTTTTCTGCATCAATGAACTGTTCATTTCCCTCAAGGACCTCTATTTTATGCTCTCCCAGTCTCACCTACATTTGACTGATGAGGACAATTGTTTTCAATGTTGAATGTGACTATAAATGTGGACATCCTACTTAGCATTCTGTACAACTTGGATCACTTTAAATGTAATATAAATAATACATTATGTGGAATTTTGTGCTTGCTTTTGTGTGTGTATGTCCAGCATTGACTACAATCCTGCTCTAGGTGGAAATGCAAGATGTGGATATTGTAAAAACCTGCTGGCTTTTTGCCTTCAAGATGCAGTAGGATAGAGGAACAAAATATTATTTCTAGACATTTAAAAGTTACACATTCTTCCAACTCTGGGTTTTTGCTAACTCTGTATCATTCATTTTGAGCTATGTAACACTAAGCTTAATCTATGAATAATGCTGTTCTCACTGTACCCCTAACCCAGCTTTTTTTAATCCCGTCTGAAGTGTGGATGATGAGTATAACTTCTCTGGATTTCTGCCTTTCCCCTCAAATTGCATAGATTTTCCTCCATAAGGGCCAAAAAGGTAGCACTGGTAGCTGGCTGTAGAACCAGCTTGAGGGCAGCACTAGTTCTCTCATGATTTGTAGCAATGAACAGGTGACATTACCCACTGTTCATTGGTGAAGGAACCACCACAAAAATGGCAGCCAGAATTCAGGGACACCTGGTAGGGGAGGCTATTCTCCTCACAGGTATAGCCCCTGACAATCTTGTCATCATCATCAGTGGAGAAAGCAATTTGGGGAGAAATTTGGAGAAGAGAATTTAGCAACATGTGAAGGCTAAGCCTAGGAATGCTTTCTGGAATTTGTCTTCTACAAAATCCCTTCCAAATGTGGAGATCATTGCTATTATGACCAGGGTTAACAAAATCAATAGCTCTCTCTCCTTGTCTATATTTGTCTTTGTTTCTATTTCTGTCTCTGTTTTTCTCCCTGCTCCTTTCTCTCCATTTGTCTCTGACTTTATTTCTGTTTCTCTCTCTCTCCCTCTGTCTCCATCTTTCTATCTTGTAGCTTCACCCCAAGCTGCATCCTATCTTCAGCTCTACCTTCTCTTATCCACGCTCTCTTATATTCTATCTCCCTAGGTTAAAAACAGATTTTTTTTTAATTTTTAAGGCTGTAGAATCAATCAAGAGTCATTAAATAAGTTATTAAATAAACACATACTCTTGTTAGATCCAAGATAAAAATGAATTATTTTCTTCCCTTAAGAAGCTCACATTTCATTGCTATGAATGTGGATCCAATCCCTTCCCTTCTCATATTCCTTCTTTCCAAACTAGCCTCTTAATTCACTGGTTCTCTCTTACCTTTGATCCTATTGTTTTTTGACTCATAATTTTTTCTACTTGCTTCTCTTCTCTTTCTTCCTAATTTGAACCCCTAGAAGTTTCATTTCCAAGTCTAATCACTTCATGCAGTAGTTTGGTTTAGAAAAAATTTGTATAGATGTACATACTGGGGCAGAGAGAAATGAATGTAGTGAAGGGGTATTTGGAAAGGGAAGCTAGAAAAGACTGGTAAGTGAAGAGAGAAACTTGACAGATATAGCAGTGAGGAAAGAGAAGAACAATGACTGAAGTAAAAGACAAAAGAAGAGTTTGAGAGAATGGCCAGAATATTCTATAGGCAAGAGGCAGCAAGAAATGACAAGGTGATTAGGAGGTTGCTCCAACAAAAGCCAGCATCAAGAGAGGATTCATGTTGGCAGAATTTTGTTGACTTTTCAATGGAAGCTCTCAGCTTTTTATGTTCTAAGAGTAGAAAGTATTTGTAGAGCAGGTCATCTCATACCCCACCCCACCCCACACCTACCATCTTTCCCTTTCTTATCATCTTATATCAGTTCTCTTATTTTTAGCCTTTTCATAAATATCTTTTAGATGATAAAGAAATTTCCATGGGCATTCCAAATAATTGATGCCTGTGGGAATTTACTGAGATAGGAGTTTCTATACAAGAGAATTGAAGGTTTTTCTAGTAGCCTACGTTCTTGCAGGATAAACTTGTGGTGGTAAAGATTTTTGGAGAAAAGAAGATGAGAAAGAGGAGAAGGAAGAGAGTACAGCAATGTCTTGAGTCTCTCCACCATACAAGCCTACTATCTTAATATTCAATTGGTTTGAGGGAATATTATCTAAACATATCTGAATAAATCGAGAAGAAAATGGAAGTTTGAGATAGTAAAGATTCCTTTATTCCAGGCTTCTGGAGGCTCTCTATGTCTCTTTGTTCTTATTTTTATCCCTACACATAAGGGATATTTTTCTAGGACAAATGCCAAATTTTGAGGAAATAAGAACCAAAGTTGATTGGAGTTTAGAAAATACTACCAGGCCTGCTTAGGAATCTCAACTTGTGACTTCAAATTTTGTGTATCTGGAGGTGGGTGACATATGAAAAAAAAATTTGAATAAGTTTGATCATTTTTCATAACAGTAATTCAGATTGGAAAAAGCAGGAAAAATGTTTTTCAAAGAATTGAAATTTATCACAAGTGGGGAAGATTGAAAAGCTACCTAGCTGCCCTCATTGAATTCAGGTCACTAGAGCAATATGAACTGCAAGCCATGATATTGAAAGAATATGTGAGAATGGTTGCTAAATTACTCTCAGTGATATTTGGAAAATTATAGCAAATGAAAGGACATGGGAGACAGAAGCAAAAGTTATTATTTTCCAAAAAGGGAAGAAGGTAGATTAATCCAAGTTTACGTCAATGAGAAATTTAATTCCTAAAAAATTCTAGAAGACATTGTTAAAACAATGATTTTGAACAGTGGTAATCACATTAAGCCAACATAATTTTCTCTCAAAATATATACTATACTAATATCATTTGGTGATTTTTGTTTTTGTTGTTAATGTTGTTGGGGGGTGGATGGACAGTTACTTGAATAATTATGAAGAAATCAAAAAGGAATACCTGGATTTTAACAAAATATTTGGCAATGTCTTTTAAGCATGTCATGTACCATGCCATGAATAAAATGAAAATATGTAGGTTGAGAGTTTGGCTAGATGATAGGTGGCTTTAAAACTAGATAAAATTGAGAGAACATCTTTAATGGAGCATTTTGGGGCTCTGTCCTTGGTCTTGATTTTTTTTCCAAAGACCTGAGTGAAAGCATATATAATCCATGTTTCAGTTTCCTTCTCTCTTGAGTTTACAAACAGGAATCAGAGGCACATCTTAAAATATCCTTTGTCTCATGATATTACCTAGGCTACACTTTGGAACCTCAGAATATTGGCTTATTTGACTCTCCCATTTCACACCAGGATCTTCCCTAGGAACTTCAGAATGTATCTTAATCAAGATTTCTGTAGATCTGTGTATCTTCACTTTCTTTCTAGAAAGAGACACAATACAACTCTGAAGTTAATAAATATTGCATCGAAGGCACAAAACTTTGCCCCACAAAAAATACAAAATATACAAAGAACTTACAGAAATTCATAATCATTTAAGCTAACTCTCTTTTCCTCCTCTGAGCCTCAAATCTCCAGCACAGATATATGTAGAGCTTCATATTTATAGTGCTATATACTGTGGTTGAAACTTTACAGATGGGTTCTTACAATGTCAATCATCCTCCCATTGAAGAAGCACAAACCAACTAATTTGCAGCCATTGTATAGCAAAGGGTCCATATTGCTAGTCCATGTCATGGCTGGTCTTTGTTGTTATCCTTTCTCTGTCAAGGTCTTTTCATATTCTCATTTCTCTCTAGGAATGTTTTCGTAATTCAAGTCAATTTTTCCCTCTTCTCTTTTGGAAACTTTTGTCTAGAGATTTTTTTGCTTTACCATTTTCTCTGGTTTTGCCATGTCTGGAGACCATGTAGTTCTTTTCTTCTTGGGGGCTTGATTCCCTTCTCCAAATATAGATTAGGTACTCCGCCAAAGGATATTTATGACAGCCATCTCTAAAGATGGAGTATTTCCATAGGGGATAAAGACTGCTTTATCCTTCTTAGGAAACATATCTGTTTTCTGTTGAGTCCTTCTCTTAGATCCCTACGCTCTGTTCCAACCACTTTAAATGTCTTCGAATGCACTATCACAGGGAAAATGCATTTTGGTAATGTGTGGACATTCTTTAAAAGCTGTTTTTTTGTTGAATGAGAGTAGTATCAGAATCTTAGAGTTTTTTCAATGTTATTCCAACATTTCAAAAACATACAAGAAAATGCCATATGGTGAAATAGAGGGACATTTGGAATCAGAGAACCTTCATTCCAAATCCATCTCTTTCATTTATTACCTGTATAATTATAGGCTAACCACTACATCTTTTTTGCCTTAGGTTCCTCATATATGAAATGAGGAGGTTAAATTTGATGACTCCTAGGGTCATTTGCAATTGAAAATCTATGATTCTATTTAAAAATAATATTTCCAGAAGGATTTTTGAAGTTCCCAAAAATGCAGAGAAAGGAGAAGATAAGAGGTCCACTAATCAAGAAGACTGAGCAAGCTATAACATGTGAAAATCTTGAAATACTGTCACTTTGTAAGAAATGGTGAAAGTGAAGTTTGAAGAAACAAAGAGAGACTGTACTAGTGAAGGTGATGCTTCTACATACCTCCTCAGCTGACAGGCCCATCCCATTAGCACTACCCATTAACTTTTGGAGCTGTGGAAAGGATGGAAAAAGTAGAAGTGGAAGGGTAGGCAGAATAGAGATCAACTGTGGGGGAAATGATCTAAAGGAAGAGGTGAGCAAGGACTTTTCAAATACAAAAGAGTGAGAGAGAAAAGTGGCCATTGACAGAGGCAGCCTGCTTTTCCCTCAGTGGTATTTTTCCAAGATAAGTGTTTTTTTTTTTCTTTTTTTGCTTTTTGCTGAGGCAATTAGGGTTAAATGACTTTCCCAGGGTCACACAGCTAGGGAATGTTAAGTGTCTGAGACCAGAATTGAACTCAGGTCCTCCTGACTTCAGGGCTGGTGCTCTATCCACTGCGTCACCTAGCTGCTCCTTTCCAAGATAAGTCTTAAGAGAAAGCTGACTCCCTTTGGACACAAACAGGCCCCAATGCAAGCAGTGAATGTACGTGGCAGCAAGAAATGGTAGATGTGACCAGAACAAAATAGGAACAAATGCTGAGGAAGAGTAGGAAAATGAGCTGACTCTATGTCAATGGCTATTTTGTCTTTCTGACCTTTTCCCCTTGAAAAGTACTGCCATTTGATCTACCACCCCTTTATTTTCCCTCACTGATAATAGGTTCTTTAATCATTCCTTGTAGCTGATTCATAAGCTGTTCAGTTATTTCAGTCCTGTCCAACTCTTTGTGACCCATTTGGGGTTTTCTTGGCAAATGTACTGGAGTAATTTGCCACTTCCTTCTCCAACTCATTTTACAGATAAGGAAACTGAGGCAAACAGGGCTAAGTGACATAGCTAGTAAATGAGGGCAGATTTGAACTCAGGAAGATGAATCTTCCTAACTTTAGACCCAGCACTCTGTGCCCTATGGTACCACCTAGGTGACTCATGAGAGGACCTGTAAATATCTATATTTGACTGGTAGAGATAGTTCTCCCCTCACCTATTATCCATGTGCCTTTTTTTATTTGCTGAATGTTATTTAAATCAATTGTTCTCATGAAAGATCTTGATTTATCAACACCTTAATTAAGTTAGATAATAGCATATTAAAAATTAATTCAAAAACCACATCTATTACAAAGCAATCAAACATAATAATTCTTTCACTCCCAGTTCCAAACCTTCAGGGGGAGAAACTGTACAATAGCAACGATAAAATTTCACTTCTTTTCCCCCATCTGTAGCCAACAAATTTAGTGTCTCTTTATAGAACTTCCTTCTTTTCTCAATCCTGCCACATATGAGAGGGCCACAGTCATCTCGGCAATAGGGAAATGCTGTGACTTTCCACTTGAGTTGTTACTACAACACATATGAGAAAATGAATATCACTGAACCTAAGAAGGAACAAACATTTACACAATACCTTCTAAGTGCCAAGTATTGTGCTAAGTGCTTTACAGAAATTGTCTCAATTCATCTTCACAACCACCCTGCAATATAGGTGCTATTATGATCCTTGTTTTATTGTTGAAGAAATTGAGGCTTTCAAAGATTAAGTTACTTTCCCAAAGTCACACAGCTAGCAGTGGTCCAAAGCTGGATTTAAAGTTATGTTTTCCTCAATCCAGCCCCAGTGCTCTATCTATTGCATTACCTAGTTAGTTAAGAAAGTAAGAGCAACAGTTCCACAGGAAAATGGTTTGGTCCTCCAATATGTCCTTGCAGCCCTCCTCAGTGGAAAGAGGCATTGCTCAAAGGATCCTAGGGACTGATTGGTTTTGTTACTTTGTCTGCCATTGCTTTTTTCCCCCTGAGGCAATTGGGTTAAGTGACTTGCTTAGGGTCACACAGCTAGGAAGTGTTAAGTGTCTAAGGCTAGATTTGAACTCAGGTCCTTCTGACTTCAGGGCTGGTGCTGTATCCACTGTACCACCTAGCTGCCTCTCTGTCATTGCTTTTAAGGATTTGTCTCTGTCTGTTCTCCTTCAATATTCCATAAATCACATATTTGCCACTTTTCTTGCATATGTGCCCCTTATCAGCACTCCCTTAGAAACTTTGCATTCCAGTAAAGAAAGGGTAGATGAAAGTCCAGGCTGTAGACTGACTTTCAAGACTGATCATATATTACATCCCATCATGCACTCTACAAGCAAGTTGGCTTATTTGCTATTCCATGCTTATGAAATTTTATATCTTGTCCCTGGGTCTTTATACAAGTCACTCCCCATTTATGGAACACTCACCTCTTTACCTCTGGGAACCCCTAACTCCCTTCAAGCTCAGTGGCTTATTTCAAATTAGTGCCACATCTTCTAAGAGGCCTTTCTTTATTGCTTTACTTATAGAATCAGAACTAATGTATATTTATATACACATATATGTGTGTTTATACATATATCCTGAATTTACTTTGTTTTGATGTGAACTTGTTTTATTTCTCTAATAGGGTGTAAGTTTGCTGAGGCTACTGTCTCACTTTTAGCTTCAGATATTCATCACATCTAGTACCAAGAATCTGATGTCATTATCACGCAAGATCTGACAGCTACCAAAGAAAGGATAAGAAAACCTGGGATATAAAGGAAAAGGCTTGCAACCAAGAGTCATCTTTGCAGAGAAACTAAATATAATTCAGAAGGACAAAAAATGGATTTAAAGATGACTACCACAGGTTCCTAATGAAAAGGCAGAAACTCTGAAATGCCTATATAAGTATTGTGTAATACAGAAAGGTAAGTACATTTTTGATTATGTGATGATGAATCATTCTCCTCAAAGGAGGAGGAAAAAAAGCATCTTCTTAGAACCCTAAGATTTTGAAGACTCAAAATAAGACTGAGAGAAAGCCTAAAATTGACATTCTATTTGATAGGCTTAAGAGACAAAGAAAATATGTTGAATATAAGAACATACTGGGGGAAATAAAGGACCTTGTCTCATATAATAAGAGTACATGAGATGATGATTATTCAAACAAAGAGAAAGAAGTGAGTGAATGGACATCCCATGAACCTCATTTTCATCTGAACTAGATGTGAAAGTTGAACACTCACACACATAAGCACACACAATAGAAAGCACATACATCTAAAAGGCATAATATAAGAATACATTGATATTAATCAATAGAGAAATAGGATGAAACAGGGAGAGGGGAGTTGAAAAGACAGTACAGGATAGATAAGGAAGCAATAATAAGCGAAGCACACATCAGTATCAGAGGGTGAAGTGCAAAGTAACAATTAAAATGAAAAAAAAAAAAGAGTAAAACCTACAATTGAGAGTGGGACAATAAGAGAGGGGAAAAAAGCAGTAAAGGATAAAAAGGGACAAAGAGTATGCATGTCAAAGTATTGGCTTGGATGACTTCTTAACAACTATTAGAAAGAACGGTTTAATGGCAACTCTACATATTGGGAAGTAAATATAATATAAAAAATAAAAGACAATAATAAATGATAGAAGTAGATTTTCAAAACTGCTTATCAATGAGATGTTATTTACTAGAAAATTCTACAACATATTACTAAGGAGAGGATTTGTGAGTCTTTAGAAAAGAATTTGTGATCTTTAGGAACAAATGAAGGATAAATCATGCCAAATGGTATCCCCCATTTCCTTCTCTTTCTTTCCCTCCTCCCTCCTTCTCTCCTTCCTCTTTCCTTTTTCCCTCCCTTCCTCCCTCTTTTCCTCCCAGATTCTCTCTCTCTCTCTCTCTCCTCTCTCCCTCCCTCCCACCTTATCTTTTTCCTCCTCTTCCTCCTCCTCTTCCCTTCTTCTCCTTCCTTCTTCTCCTCCTTGCTTCTTCTCTTTCTTTCTCCCTCTCCTTCCTTCTCTCTCTCTCTCTCTCTCCCCCTCCTCTCAGTCATTGTAATGCCCTAGCTATAACATAATATAAATTCTGAAAAGGAAAATTGTTGACAAAGTCTCCATTAAATCCTTGTTAGCAGATGCTGGAATTGGAAAATGCGATAGCATAGGATTATTGATTGCATCTTCAGATGGCTAAATTAATTATAGAGAGTTAACTCCTGCTTTGGGGTTTCTTCACTTCTTGAAATCCCAATTAAAAGGGCTAAATACATTTCTACACTGATGTTTTGTTTCTCGTGTCTTACTCCTCTGATGTCTCCCCGGGTTCTCCCAACTTGTGCCAAGACTGCAACCAGTCAGCCACATGCCCACCTCTGTTTCCTGTATCTCTGTGCCAGTTGCAAAGACACAGTATTACACAGTCTCCTCCTCTCAACCAGCCAGTCACATGCCCACTTCTGTTTCCTGAGTGGGTTTGTGCATAGAGAGGAGGAGACTGTGTAATACTGTGCTTTTGCAACTGGCACAGAGATACAGAGCCAAGTCTTCCAGTTCTGTGAAACTGATCTTGAGAATGGAGGATGAGTACTCGGGCCATTCAGCTGTAAACCTAGACTTATCCACCCTGGACTCCACAATTTTATTTTTCCGAAAGTCATACAGAAACTGGGGCCTTTGCTCTGATTTCTGCTTGTACCAGTAGAGAATATCGTAAGTGGGCATTGGCTCACACTGCAGGGTCACTTCCTGGCCAGTCCTTGTGATCAGGTGTTTGGGGGTCTGGGTGACTCTGGCATTCATAAGGCCTATGAAGGAAGGAGACAAACACCAAGAGTGAGAGAGATATTTCAGACTCAAGAGTGGAGCTGAAGCTGGTGTGATTTGGGGTCAATGATGAGAGCTCACCTGCACCTAGGAGACAAAAGGTTGCACAGCAGAGATAGTGATTGTCCATTGAGAGTTTAGAGTATGAATGAGGTATGGGTTTAGCTCAGGGCTCTATCCTGGTGGGAGGAGGAATGTCTAGATCTCTGAAGAGTAGCCAACCTTTCTAAGCAAGGACTGTTTGTGACATCACTCATCTCAGGAGCACAAGCAACCACAGGATTATCCCTCCAGAGAGAGCTAGATTCTATACTCCCAGGATATGATCAGTTGTAGCATGCTAAAGTAGTTAGAGCTCTGAGCTCTGGATCAAGAAGTACTAGGTTCAAATCCCTACTTCAAATAGTAGATGTCTAACCCTGACCAAATCACTTAAAGTTCCCATGGCTCATTTTCCCCACCAGTAAAACAGAGATAAGATTAGCATCTTTTTGAAAGGATCAAATGAGATGATAAATGGAAAGCATTTTTCAAAACCTTGAAGTGCAACATAAATATTATTATTTGTGTGTTTGTTGTTGTTGTCCTTAAAATATATTCTTTTTTTAATGCTTCAGGGCCAACATGCATCTTTTTTTTAAAATTCAATTCAGGTTAATTCAGTAAAGCTTTAGATAATCATTCACTCCAAGAAAGATATGGGCTAAATAAATGGTCCAGGATTGGGCTTGGAGAGTAACAAATATACTGGATCTAGAATTAGAAGATCTGAGTTCTAGTTTTATCTCTCTTATTATCTAACTATGGGATTATAGGTGATTAATTTTATTTCTGAGATTCAGTTTGTTCATCTGAAAAATGGGGGCTGATAATAATTGTGCCACAAACCAAGCAAGGTTGTGAGGAACATATTTTGTAAACTGTTATTGAGCTATGTAATATAATTGTTGTCATGAGAAATTAGATCAAGGACAACAGGAAAAAAAGAAGTCTCTGGAGGGTCATTGACTGAGAAAGGTATTTTTTTCATCATTTGTACTTGGATTGACACAGGTGAAATTCAATTTACTGACTTTTATCTTAAATAGATTCTTTTAAGGGACCTGGAGTGAAGAATATGAAGAAACAAAAACATTTAAGAATATGCCACTGCCACCTAGGGGAAAACCAGCTAGAAGGAGAAACTATAAAAGGAAGGGAGGTGAAAAAAAAAACAAACTGGAGATTGAAAATGGAAAGAACTGATTAAAATTTATAATAATAAGAGCCATCCTCAATTGATAAATTGTCAAGGGATATGAATAAGTAATTTCCTAAGGAAGAAATAAAGGTTATCAATAATCATAGAAAAAAAGTGTTCTAAATCAGTAAATAATCAGAGAAAAAATGAAAGCATCTCTCATGAGATTGCAAAGGTGACAAAAAAGAAAAATAACAAATGTTGGGGGGGCTGCAGGAAAATAGGCATAGTGATATACTGTTGTTGAAGCTGTGATTTAATCTGGAAAAGCAATTGTTGCTATCTCCTAAAATTTCAGGCCTAGCATCACAAAAAGATTTTTAAAAGAAGAAAAAGGACCTATATGCACAAAAACTATTTATGGCAGCTCTTTTTTGCCATGACAAATAATTGAAAATTAAAGGGATGCCCATCATTTGAGTAATGGCTGAACGAATTAAGATTTGAATATTATGGGAATCTACTGTGTTATCAGAAATGGTGAAAAGGACCATTTCAGATAAAACTGGGAAGATTAGTATGATCTGATGCAGAATGAAGTCAGCAGAAGTAGAATTATTACAATAACAACACATTGTTATAAGAAAACAACTAAAGCACTTGGAAATTCTTAGCAATACAATGACCAATATTATTTCAAAACACAGATGAAGAAATATGTTTATTCATCTCTTGACAGAGTAGTGATAAAGTTGAGTGCAGAATATTTTTTTGGACATGGTCAATTCCAATTTTTTTTTACTTGACTATATGTATTTGTTAAAAGGGTTTGTTTTATTATTTTTACCATACCCTTTCTAATGGGGAAAAGGAAGGGAGAGGAAAATAAATTAGTGTTAACTTAAAAACATATTTTTTTAAAAAGCCTTTATATAGAAGTGGCTCTTGAAATAAATTTTGAAGAAAAAGTAGAGATTACAAGAAGAAGAGGTGAGGAAGTATATATTGCCTAATCAACATCCACTGAAAAAGCAAAAAAATAGTCACTAGATAAAACTTATCAAGATTTTCAGGGCAGAGGAGAAATGTACCTGGGATTCTAGACATTGCATGATGAAGACTCTTCTGTGACACCTAACCTGGCAGGGCTGGGGAAGGAAAGAACTGGGATCAATGAAGTGGTTTGCAAATTAGAAGGTCCCCTTAAGTAATTTCTAGGATTCTTCTCTCCCTGAATATATGACCTTATGGTCTTATGCATTAGAACCCAAATCGAGGTTTATAGTTAACCACAGTATAGTTACTAAGTTTAAACAAATTTCCCCCAATTTGCTAAGTAGCTAAGGTGGACCCCTCAAAATTTGGGAAGTTTGTTGCCAGTTGCATTTGCATATGTAAGGCAGAACTTAGAATAAGTTTTATGTGGGTCTTGGAAAAGAAGAAAGCAGCTGTATCATTAATTAAACCATTCTATACATAAGGAAAGGCAACTAGGTAGTGCAATGGATAGAGTGCTGAACTTGGAACCAAAAAAATCTGAGTTCATATCTCAACTCAGACACTTGTTAGCCATGTGACTCTTGGCAAGAATTTTACCTCCTCCTGCCTCAGTTTCCTCATCTGTAAAATAAGTATCATAAGAGCATCTACCTCCCAGGAGTTGTGAAGATAAAATTAGATATTTGTAAAGTACTTTGCAAGGCTTTAGAAGCCATGTAAATATTAGCTACCACCACCACCATGATTATCTTTATTATTAGAAGACTATAATTATAGGTGCTAGGTAAAGAGTTTGTTGTAACTGGGCAGCAGGGATTCAGTCAGTAAATTCTGAGTATGTCCTTCTTGTAAGATGTTCCATTTTCATGAAAGGCAAAAGAGAATCACCTATTAGGTAATGCTGTGTGGTTTTAGACATGTTGACCTATACTTGCAAATCAGTATGACTACTAAAGGATAGAGGGCAGGGAAGAAGGAATGGAGACAATGATGATAAAATATGGCCAGTTAATCACTCAGAGTTTTTTAGGTCACCCCTTGTTGTAAGAGTTTATATGGATCTGAACTAAGAGTATGTTGATAAATGTT
This sequence comes from Myrmecobius fasciatus, assembly GCA_023553655.1. NCBI lineage: Eukaryota > Metazoa > Chordata > Mammalia > Dasyuromorphia > Myrmecobiidae > Myrmecobius > Myrmecobius fasciatus. Next base: position 26,001 of record JAJPUD010014271.1, read on the forward strand.
TACTAAGTGACTCTCAAGGAAAAAAATCATGTATGAAACATTTTTACATTTAATTTGAATTGTAACATTTTCTATATCAGTTTTTAAAGTTTAGACAATCAACAAAAATAGTAAGTCAAATTCTGATTTATAGCATCTGATTTCCTGAGGTATAAATGCTCATATGAAAATTTTATCAATTGGCTTTCTGGATCTAGATTGTTGAGGATTAGGCATTCAGATAACCAGGGCTATAATGTTTAAAGAAAGAGAAGTGATTTGAATATTATTTGAGAATAACTGTTTTTTTTATTTCCAAGAACTAATGATCTAATGACATAACATAAGGGACTCTACTTAGGACAGTTTCTCTTCATTTATCAAATCCCTAAGAGCTAAGGAAGGCTTCTGGAAATAGAAATAAAGAGTCTGCATTGAGAAGATAATAGAATTCTACTAGTTCACCAGTTAGCTTTCATCAGAGAGACATCCATGATAGACATTTATTCAGACTGAGATTAAGAGTATAGACAAGTAAAAGTAAGATTTTAAGGAACTATAACGCTGTGTTGAAATGTATCCCTGTAATGACATTTTTCTCCCTTTCTCCTTCCTCTCCCTCTCCTTTTCCTTCTCTTTCTCCTTCTCCCTCTTTCTTTTCCTTCTTTTCTTCCAACCTTCCTCTCTCTCCCTCTTTCTTTCTCTCTTTTTATCTCTCTCTTTCTCTCTATGTCACTTTGTCTCTGTCTCTTTGACTCTCTGTCTGTCTGTCTTTGTCTTTGTCTCTGTCTCTGTTTCAGGCTTTTTGTATCTCTGTGGGGTGTGTCTCTCTTTTTGTAGTAGGGCTAGATACATCCGAGCCACATGGTCTCTCAGGATTGCCCTTTTTGTTCAGGGAGGATGATACTCTGCTATTCTGTGGTTAAACTGCTGGTGCAAAAATAGCGAGATGTTTGGTTTCTGCTCGTAGACTCCAGGATTAGAAGAAAGAATTGCTGCTTTGTCCGAGAGGCACTGTAGCCAGCTGAAACTTCTCCTTTGTCTACATTGTTCACATCAATAGAATAATGGATAAGCCTTAGCCCTAAGCCTGGGTCTTGTCTATACCAATACATATAATCATGTTTCAGATCCTGGTCACATCTCAGTGTCACTTTGCGTCCTGTCCCTGTGACCAAATATCTGAAGTTCTGAGTGACGCCAGCATCCACAGGATCTGTGGGAAAAGGGGAAAAGAGCTGAGAAACAAGACCTGAGGAAGAAGCTACAATGAAAGAAGCGCAAGGAAAAGGTTTGGAGTTAGATTTGGAAAATATGAGAAAAGGCATCTGCATCAAAACCTCACCTATTTCCAGGAGAAAAAAGCCCATGCAGTAGAGGAGCATAGTCCCCATTAGGGTAGGGATGAGTGAAATGTCTTCTGACACTGCCCCAGATACTTCTGCAGCTCTCAAAGACTCTAGGGTAAGAGGAAAGATCTCTAGAAGGAAGTAGCTCCACCCTTTTCCTATGTATTGTCTCATCAGTAGTAAAATTCCAGCATTTTAGATCTCTGGAACTAGAGTGGATCACAAAACCAAACAAAATACAGATCAGAAGAAAAAAAATTGAATCAAAATTACTTGCTTATAATCCCATGGATAGTCGATGGGGAAGCCAGTTCCACATCTAGCTTTTTTTTCCCCAATGTAGTGTATGGAGATTCTTGTCTCCATATACTACAAATTTACATTGATTTGGATAATAATATATTGTACTCTATTTCCACATGTCCTAGAGTTGTGCATGTTGTTTCTCTATACTTTCACAGAAGCTATTTCATGCCTCTTTTGACCTGCATTTGTGATATAACCTTACATGTGTACTGAATTTGAATTTTTTTCAAAAATTCAGAAGTGGCTAGTATTTCTACTTCCATCACCATTATCACTGCTACTATCCCAGTGGAGACAACCTGGGTGCATAATAACATATCCAAATCTTATCTACATACTTCTCCTCTAGTGGAGTCACTAAACTAAAGTAAACTAAAATTAACTAAAGCTCATTGCAACAATTTACAAAGATTGAATTTCTAACATATGGAATTTCACCTCTCATCAATCATTTCTGTATGTCTTCAAAGCAGAGGCACTCAGATTACATATAAAATCTTATATTTAAAGCATTAAAGTATTTGCATGTATCTATGTTCATGCTTATATATATATATACATATGCATGTATGTATATAGCTTTTATGTGCATTTCTGTTTCTATCTGCCTCTCCTAGGACTGAGTAGATGTCAGGTAGTTACTAAGTTTAACCAAATTTCCCCCAATTTGCTAAGTAGCTAAGGTGGACCCCTCAAAATTTGGGAAGTTTGTTGCCAGTTGCATTTGCATATGTAAGGCAGAACTTAGAATAAAAGATTTGAATTGGAGGGATGCTTCATCAATCTTTTTTTTTAGTCTTGCTTTTACATATATATATATACACATATATATATACATTTTATATATATATATATATATATTCATTTAACAAGCAGATTCAGAGGAAAGTAGACATGAATCTTATTCACATAACCCTTTCCAATTTATTACAATGAATCACAAAAACAGTTTGATGAATAATTAAAATTGATAAGAACTACCTAGAGTCAAAGTGTACTTTGTAAATCTAGATCAGATCAAGACTTGGGACAGGGAATTTGATGCTGCCAATAACAGGAACTGATTTCTAAAGGCAAACTAAATGCCTGTGGGCACCCATAAATTGGATGGATGGTCTGTGTTCTGAAAAACCCTAGATCCTATAGATCTCTCATCATTAAGAGAAAGCAATAACAAATTTCAGGGTTTTCCTTCCTCCTACTGCATTCTAAGAACTTGGCTTTTTTGCTGAGTGATAAGATACAAATCTAAGGGAGAGAGAGAGAGACAGAGAGAAGATGTATACAGACACAAAGACATAGAAAAGATAAAGAGACAGACAGAAGAGTGAAAGAGAAAGACCCAGAAATACGGACACAGAGAGAGACAAAGAGAAAGACAGAGAGACATAAAAGACAGACGGATATAAAGAGAGAGATGAGAGAGAGAGAGAGAGAGAGAGAGAGAGAGAGAGAGAGAGAGAGAGAGA
>JAJPUD010014272.1:0-41203 GCA_023553655.1 Myrmecobius fasciatus
AAAAAAATAGATGTAGATTAAATTCAAAATTGTTTTGTGATCTGAATTTGATATTCAGAGAAAACAAGATCAGATAAGCATTACTGGTACTTTCCCATCAATAGCCAGAAGATAAATCCATAACCAAATAAGATATAGAAGCAATAACAAAAGATAAAGCATGGTTTTGCTTTCAGGACATGAAGGAAAAAAAACATTTGGAAGAAAAAAATTAATGTGAATTAGGATAAAAAGAGAAGTGATTCATTGTGGAAAATACTTGTAACAAACATCTGTGATAAATTCCTGATATTCAAGACTTATCAGCAACAAATAGAAATTTATATTTATAACATACACATATATAACAAATATATCATATAGATAGATAGATAGATAGATAGATAGATCGATAGATAGATAGATAGGTAGATAGATTTCTCTATCAAGAGAGAGACAGAGGATAAAAGCAATTTCTTAATAGATGAAAGATTATGAAAAAGTTTTCAAAAGAATTGTAAAAACATTGACAATCATCCAAAAGTTTTTTTTCTAAAATTCTAATAAGAAGAGAAATAAAAATTAAGATGTTTGACATTTTATCTTATACCCAACAAATTTGCAAAGATGATAAAAAATCAGAACAGTCATTATTAGATAGATTGTGAAAAGATGGGCACATTTATACTTTTGGGGGAGCTGTAGATTGGTCCAACAATTCTATAAAGCAATTTGAAATTATTTTTAAAACATGAGAAAATTGTCCATAATCTTTGACCTAGAATATAAACTTCTAGGCAGTTCAAAGTAATAAAAGTCATATATATTCCAAAAGATTTATTTGCAGAACTTATTAAAGTAACAAAGATAAATAAAAGTAAATGCCCAGGGGGCAGCTAGGTGGTGCAGTGGATAGAGCACCAGCCCTGAAGTCAGGAGGACCTGAGTTCAAATGTGGTCTCAGACACTTCCTAGCTGTGTGACCCTGGGCAAGTCACTTAACCCCAATTGCCTTAGCAAAAAGCAAAAAAAAAAAGAAAAAAAAAGTAAATGCTCATAAATTGGGGAATGTAAAGCAAGTTTAAATATATAAATATAATGAAATGGTATTAAATTGTAAGAAACAATAAATATAATGAACACAAAGAAACATGAAAAGATTTAATGAACTGATGCAAAGTGAAATAAGCAGAGCTAGGGAAAAAATGATTCCATAATGTGAGCCACTGAAACTTGAAATAAATAGTAACAAAACAAAAGCAAAATTGAAACTGAAAGTTATCAAATTTATAATGACCAAATATGAGCCCAAAGAAGAGACATTAAAAGGAACTTAAGACTATAAGTATGGGAAATGGAAGGGAATCAGAATTTATTAAGTGCCTATTATATGCTAAGCAACTTAAGTGCATATAAAGATGAACTCATTTGATCCTAATAACAACTCTATGAGAAAGGTGCTGTAATTATTATTCTCTTTTTACATCTGAGGAAATAGACATCAAATGACATGTCCAGTGTTATTTGCCTAGGAAGTTTCAAAAACTGAATTGGAACTCAGCTATTCCTAACTCCTAGCCTGCCATCCTCTATGCCAGTTATCTGTCTCTATCAAGAATCCCTCTTTAAAAAACATTTAAAAAATTAATAAACATTTTTAGAGGATTACTCTTGGAAAGAGAAAAAGCAAGAGAAGAAGAAAAAAAGAAAGAAAGAAAAGAAGAATATTAAGAAGGAAGAAAAAAAGAAAGAAGAAAAGGATATCAAGAAAAACTTAAATTCCTTGAAGTCAGGGACTATTTTATTTTGCTTGCCTCTTTTTTGTTTTATATCATTCTCAACTATCATGGTAAATACTAAGTATTTATTAAAAGCTAATATTTATTTAAAAATCAAACTGGACAGAATACAATACTTCCATTAAATCTGAACAGGATAAATTATTGCAGAAGCATAACTTCTCTTGATCCAGATGCTTTGATTGCATTAATATATCTTAAGTTTTAGCATCCTTTTCAGGAGCATATCATGTTATGATTTAATGACCACTTCTGTGCTAGGTAAGAGAAGGAAATACTTTTGCCATTTCTATGCCCAATATCTGTCATACAGTAGACATTCAATAAATGTTGCTTGATTTTGTTGATTGCTTTTAATGCTCTCATGATGTTTCTGATCTAATTATGCTTGTGGTGATTATCATACTACTTCCTGTTTCAATCCATTATGTGACTTTCCATTATCATTGTGTTTACCTATAATTCTAATGTTCAAAAGTTGTGTTATATGATTCACTGAGGTATGCCACAATATTATGAAAACAATAACATAACACATTTTATAGTAATTTATCTGTTATCTACAAATAGCAAATTATTTACAAATAGCAATTGTCTGCAAATCAATTTTTCATAAAATATTGGTGTTATGAAATATTATTTTGTAGTGGTGATTGTGAAAAGCAGTGACCAGTTTCATAAGAATAATCCACTAAGATTTATCATTTCTGCTCAGTTTGGGAATTAGACTACTATGCTTTTGTAATTTTTTCCTAATTGTTGACCTATCTATCTATCATCTATCATTTATCCATTTATCTATTATCTATTTGTTCCTCACTATTGCTCTATAGTCTACCATTTAGCCATCTATTATCTATCTATTCATGCATCTATCCATTCATCTATCGCTCTATAATCTAATCATCCATATATTTCTCTCTAACCTTTTTAGTTTTATATCTATCTTTCTTTCCATAATCTTTTTAGTTGATTAACCTCCTGAAAAGGCCTTTCCAGTTGTCTTTTACAAAGACTTTGCTTTTTGCCATTTGGGAAGTTAGATTACTTTATTTTGCATTTTGGTGGCTTAAGTGTGAAAACTGTAGTATTCCAGTAAACATATGTAATTAGGACTCTCTCGTTCATGAATGGAATTGGTCAAGTTGACCATGCATAGAGAATTCTTCATCCATTTGGACTTGTTCAGGATATCCTCTATAGCATGACTTTAATTGAATGTGTTGTCTTTTTTATTGTTGAATAAAATTCATCCATTAAATTTCACAATTAGGTGGGCTCATAATCAGGACCTATGTGAGAGGTAATGGATTGGGATTAGCAAATCTTTAAAGACCAGGTTACTGTGAACTTCTTTGAGAAGCTCTCCTGATCTCCCTAGTTTGCAATATTTGTGCAGTATTTTAACTAGAAACAGACATTTGGAAAGGATAGACAATCATCATAATCTCGAAAATAATCTTCCTTGGAGTGGTGTAACATTAGGCAAAGGCATGATCTTTTTAAAAGCTGTGGAGGGAGAGGACAAACATAAGAGATACGTGTGGCAGTAGGCTCCAAGAAAGGAACACCTGTTTACAAGATGACCAGTATCATAATTATAAGACAAAGTTTTATTCATCCTATGGAAGTTATGGAGAACTTATGGAGTATGGAGAGTTCTGCAAGCTTATCACTACTAAATATTATATAACAATATATCATAATTATATGTATATGTGCTCCTTTCTAATATATTGCAAATTCAATGACAGAAAAGACTAGGTCTTATTAATATTTGTATCTCCCACAGTTGCAAAGAGCACACAGCACTCTGTGTTAATGTTTGTTACTTTGAATTTAATTGAATTGTTTTTCATCGTGTCATCTGTGAAATTCCTCAATTGATCTTCTAGTGCATTAAAAAAAATCCGAACTGGCATTTCATTGATATAGGGAACTTATGGTTAGGAATTAATTATCTCTAGTGCTGCATATCAGTGCCTTCTCAGGAGCTTATCATTTTAAGTGCTTTCTGGGACACTAACAAGTTAAATGACTTGCTGAATCAAATATAAACAGTATTTAACAGAGGCTGAACTTACATCCAGGTCACCTAGCAAAAAGTATGAGAAAAGATATCACTATGTACACTAATTTCTAGGACTGCTTATCACATCTTCCTAGTTAGAATAAAAATTCTCTATAGGTAGTAATGTCACTTTCCCCTCCCCCCAATATTTAGGGTTGATTTTTGCTTGGGGGGGATGTGGTATGGGTGATTTATCAGTTTTTAGGATATACACATGAGTGATCAAATGAGTGATCTCTACTAATTCCTAATAAGGAATACTCCTCTTCTTAGCTTTATCTCATCATTTTATTGTGATGAGTGTTGTCAAGAAATGAAAGATGTAAGTCATTTATCAATGCTTTTGCTGTATGTTGCCTAGTTGGAGAACAATTGTTTAGAATTCAATAGCATGTTTTGAAGAAGGTAGGAGGTAAGTGATGGACATGACTGCCATACCAATTCTTTTTCTTATAAAGCTGATGAATTTGAAGTCAAAATAACTCTAAATGGTTGAGACTGATAAAGAAATTCACTGAAAGAGAGGCGAGAAGACATTAGAGCTATGATTCCGTATTCAAAGTCTGGGGTAGGACATAGATAATTGGCATGCTCATGTTCCAAAAATGCTTTCAGGATACACAAATGCATCTGAAAATGAAAGAACAGTTCTGCTTTAAAAAAAAAAGCAGAATTGGTTTGCTTACCCTTGCATTTCATGCTTTGTTTAGAAATGTAACCTTATCATAAAGAACTAACCAAAGGGTTTAAAGAATGGACACTATTTCTTTTCTAAGGCAAGCAGCTCCCCATAAAAGCTATGGAGCAGCTAAGAGGCATCTTTGGGAAGTTTTCATTTTTGTTTGTAATACCTACAATTGTAGGACAGAAAATCATCCAATTTCCTAGAATCCAATCCACACAACACCACCACCAATATCTGACATTCAAGTTTTTAGAGCATTATAAAGATATTATTTTATTTTCCTAATAATACTGGGAATTAATTACAATAATTATTCTCATTTTATAGATGAAAAATATCTATACAGGTTATTTTACTTGTCTAAGGACAAGCAACTAGTAAGTGTCTGAGGCAGCATTCAAATTCAGGTCTTCCTGACATTAAATTTAGACCTTTATTCATTATTACATCTAAAGTGAGTGTATTTGGAGATGAAGAATTGATATGATCCCTCTTGCATAAGAAAGTTAAAAACATTCTGGCTAGCTGACTCAAATCCAGTCTCAAATAGTTACTATTTGTATGACCAAGCATAATCATTGAACCTCTATTTTCCTCAGTTTTTCTATACTGCAAAATTGGCATTATAATAAAAACTACATTGCAGTGCTGTTGTGAGGATCAAATGAGATAATAATTTTAAAGATCTTAACATAGTACTTATAACATTGGTACCATTGGCATATAGTAGGTGCTGTATAAATGCTTATTTTCTTTCTTTTAATCTAAGTTCTGACAGTAACTGACTATGGAATCTCAGGGAAATCATTTCTCCTTTCTTCACCTGAATTTCTAAATCTAATCTGTATCTAATCACAGATCTTAAATTCCATGATTTCATTTATTTGTTTATTTATGTATGCATTCATTTATTTTTGCAAGGCAAAGATGAGTGACTTCCTCACTTTAACTAAAGGTGACACAACTAGTAAATGTCAAGTCTCTGTGACAATATTTGAATCCAGGTCCTCCAGACCTCTCAGTGCTCTCTTTACTGTTCCATCTTAGCTGCTCCACATTCCATAATTAGGAAGGCCTGGTTACTGTACTTTTCCACCTGAGGATACTTGAGATGAATTCCAGGAAGAGGCAGTAGCCAGAAACATACAGAATGTCAGGGATGAAAGGGATTTTAGAGCGTATCTCTTCCAATCCATATCTGAATAGAATATCTTCTTCCTACTTGATAAGTATTGATCTGGTCTTTGCTTGAAGATATCAAATAAATGGTAAATAAATACTTTTGTGAAGGACAGGCTATTTCACATTTCCAGTTCTGATTGTTAACAGATTTTTCCCTACTTTAAGTGTAGTTCTCTTTGGCTCCTGGTTTCCAATTTTGTTCTTTGGAATAAAAAACAAAAAACAAACAACCCCTCCCCGACCCTCCCCCCAAAAAAGAACTAGTCTAAGTTCTCTTTCACATAAGAGTTCTTCAAATACTCTAAATTGTTTTAATAACAGTCCCGAGTCTTTTCTTTTCTGGGTTAAACATTACTAATTTTTCACTTATTCGCCTGTGGTATAAACTTGAAGCCTATTACTCTCATGGTTTTCTACCTCTGGACAGTCTATAAAAGTTAGTGCCTGCAATTGAATATAATACTCTAAATTCAGTTTGAGTAGAGAAGAATATAGTAAGACTAGCATCTCCCTTCCTTACCCCAAGCAAATGCAGGCTAACTTCCTTAGCATTCTTAACAGTCAGACCATACTTCTTCTTTACATGGAGACATTTCCATCCATGCCAGTTCAATGGGCATTCAAGGTACTAATGGTTTCATATCAGGTTTATAGAAATTTTAACTATCTCATGGAAGGTCTGCACAAAAAAAGCCACCTTAGTAGTCACTCAGTCCAATTCATATTTTATTGAGAAGGACCAATTTTTTTTTTGTATTCAGAGAAAATTACTTTGAGGTTATTAGAAAATGACTGTACTAAGGTCATATGTAATGAGTAGAATTGGGACATAACAACAGGTCTCCTTATTCCTGGCTTATCAGTTTTTTTTTATCCTACACTAGGCTGCATATTGTAAATAAGCAATATGTTTTTCCCCTTTACTTGGGACTAAAATGATTTTGTCTTTTCCCCTCTTTTTTTCTACATAAGACTCCAGGTTCACAGAAATACATTCAGGATGTTTGATGTGATGAATAACTTACTGGAACTTGAAACAGTACAAAATGATTGATGCAGCTTCAATTTATTTTTCATTCTTAATTAATATAGGAATTGGGATAGGGGATGATAAACTGGCCTAATTGGGTTGCCATAGTAACTAACTGCCTGACTTGTTTCATAACAACACGTTTTAGGGAGAATCGTTCTGTGGTAATTTGATCACATGCTCCATGAAGCCTGGAGACAGGTTAAGAGCCATGAGAAGAAATGCACATCAAATATTCTTTGCTGTTCAAATTTGATAATTTTTTCTTTGTGACTATTTGGTTGTCTATTGCATGTGGAACTAAATAATCTCATTTGTTTTCACTTATAATGAATTAGAATTTTAAACCTTGCATGATGTTTCCATTTTGAATAACCTGGGAATAGCATAATCCATGCCGGTTTGTGTGAGAAAACTAGGATAAAACAGGTTAGTGTGTGACAGTTATACAGCAAGAATAACAGAGGAACAATGTGAGGCTTGTATTGATACATATAAAATATTAAAAGACCTAAAGGAAAGCATCGTCAATTCATTGGACAGATCTCCTATGAAGTAGTTATATAAAGATCACAAAAGATGAGGCTTGATGGATTACAAACTGCACTAGTAGTTTTGCCAAACCTGACAAGAACATGTATCCATCATAATATATTAAATCATTCCTACTATACATCTCATTTGCTACCATGGATCAAAACCATGTCTACAAAAATGGCTCTTAAATTTCTATAATAAATATCTATTTCTTGTCTGAATTCTTATTGTACATTATCAATTGCCAGTTGGTCATCTCTTACTAGATAGCCTATAGGTATCTTAAATTCAACATGTCCAAAATAGAGTTCATTGTCTTTTCCCCTTATCTACCATTAAACTTAACCTATTTCCCATTTTTTTATGTATTTTGAGGACACCACAATTCTTTGAATCATTCAAGGTCATCATATGTACCTTTGCTCATGCCATCCCCTTTATCTAAAATTAATTTCCTTCTTTTTGACATCTTTCAAAACCCTTGTAATTTTGAATCTCAGCTCAGATTGTTCTTTCATGAAATATGTTCTCCATATATTAGCATTCTCTTCTTCTTTTATTTTCCTTATACAAGACTTATTCTTAAACATTTTTTTCAATAGATTGTAAGTTTGTTGAGGTCAAGCTATTTTACTTAAGTCTCTATATATGAAGCATCTAGTCCAGTGTCTGACATATAATAGACATTTAATATATATTTGATGAATTTACTCAAATTGAGAAATTATTGTGGCTCATGCTAATAGTATTTTGTGTGCTGCAAAGAGGCAGGATGGAATGAGTTATGTAATAGTAAATGATTAATGTGGTCAAGAAAGGTCTTAATGTCCTTATTTATTTGTATTACTTTGAGACACAAGTTGTCTGACAAAAAGGAAAGAATTCTACTAAAAAGAAACAAATCCTGGACAGCAGCAGAGTATAATGTCATTCTCAATAACTATTATATCTATGAAACTGAACACATCTTCCATCCAAATACCATCTGTGAAATAATTCCTTGTCAGCCACAACCAAGAGTTAGATTCCAGCTTACTCTCTGAGATTCACATGTTGAAAGGCTTTCGCTATCTTAAGAAAAGGGAACAAATTTTTTTAATTAATAGCAATATTCTATGCTCCTGATAAGCTCTGAGGCTTATAGAGCTGCCACAACAAGATCCCTCACTGCCTCTGAGATGCATGATTGAAATACTTAGTGAATTTGTGAGATTATTGAGAGAACACTTCTTACTGACAGATGGTCTGCTGAGTTTGCTCAGGGACTGAAACTTCACAAATGGTACCAACAGTTTGGTGAAGGCATTACTGTTTATAATGTAGAGTTATATCACCTCTCTCTAGATTCACTTGTGGATTAATAAATGACAGGTTGGCTCCAGAAGAGGAAGTTAACTGCTGTAGATACTTTTCCAGAGTGATTCAAAGTGCTTTTATTTCCCTCAAAAATTATAATAATCCTAGCCCTGCATATAAAATACAATTTTCAATCCCTATCATTTCTGACAGTCTAAATTTAGATCAGGTTTGAGAAATTTGTGTGTAAGAAATTATCCGAGCCGTCACTATGTTTCCCACTATCCTCAATGGGGAAAATGGTATAATTATGCTCTAAAATATATTAGAGATTTGGCTAAACTGAAAAATCCTTGAAAATAGGCACTGTTTTTCAACTGTATCATTAGCAGCAAGGACAGTGACTCCTAGTACCATATGACTAATTAACTGACCAATAAGCTGTTAGTTTTATTAACACTTTATGTATTTTTCCATGTTCAGCAATAGCAATTCTAAATAACTACTGGGGAGAATTTCCATTTCCATTCAGACTCAGAGGTCCAATTATATAAACAAATGCATATTATGCATGTTCATCTATTATGTAGTTTTTCTTCATTCATTTTTTATTTTAATCATATTTTATGTTTACAGGCAAAGATATTTTTATCATTAATCTTTGCAAAACTTTTGGTTTCAAAATTGTCTGTCTTCCCCTTCCCAAGAGCAAGAAATTCAACACAGGTTAAACATGTTCAGTTTTTCTACACATATTTCCATATTGATCATGCTGGGCAAGAAAAAATCAGATCAAAAGGAAAAAAAGAGAAAGAAAACAAATAAAAACAACAAAAAAGGTGAAAATATTATGCTTTGATCAATATTCAATTTTCATAGTTCTCTCTCTGGATGTAGATGGCAGTTTCCATCAGAAGTCTATTGAAATTGCCTTGAATCATTGTAGAAAAAAGTTAAGTCCCACAACAGTTGATCATAACATAATTTTGTTATTGTGTACAATGTTCTCTCGGTTCTGCTGACTTCACTTAGCATCAGTTCATCCTCATTCATTTTTAAAACAAATATTTATCTTTTCTTCGAATTATGTAACTGGTTCAAAGAATTTTCCTGACCCTACAATTAAAATCTCATACAAGATCCTAGGTATTAGTGGGCTAGTGCGATATTATAGTTATTATTGTAATTATATTAAACATTATTCTAATTACATCCTTTCAATGGTGATTTGCTAGCAACAGAATCATTAAAATTGCTTCCCTAGTGATATCACATATTGATATCCCATAGATTCACCAGTCACTAAGCTATACATCTGAAGTCACTGCATTGAAATGCAGTCATGTTTCTTCTGGCATGTTTAAGAGACAACGTTGCCAAAGATTTTCTCCTTGCTGACTGAAAAATTGTTGCTTAACAGGAGAGAGGTGTTAACAATACAGAAAAAGAGATTTTGTATTTAAATCTTTCTATGTCAGCAAGTGACTACTTTGTGGAAAGTTGGCTCAACTCTTAGCTTTTTTTATACTACCTAACACAATTCTCTCATTCCTTTCCATGTGAATCCTGCCTTTGGAAAGCTAAATTCTACAACTACACATTTATTATAATGAAACCATATACAAACATACATACCTATACATATACACATAAATACATACAAATATATATACATACACACAAATATAGATATAGACTTGTTTAACTCATGGAAAATATCTGGTTTTATTTAGAATAGTTTGACTTGTTTCTAACCTACCAGTTCTTGGCATAATTCTTTTCACAAACAGTTTGAAAGGAAAGCAGATGGGGAATATGCATCAAATTCAATGGAATCATGGTAAAGTGAACAATTCATCATGGGCTCTGGGAGATGGTATGCACTTCATGGGGTCAAATGCATTCAGCTGCCCTGGGCTTTTAAAATAACTAGCAGTGGGAGCTATTTTTCCTACTATAGTAAACAGCCTGGGCAGCAAAAAGTCCAAAAACAAGATATATTGGAAATAGAATGTATATTCATTTATTTGTTTCCTAGATTTATAGCAAAGGTATTCCCTGAAGATGTCAAAGCTTGGTTTAAGGACTTTAATCAAGAAACAGCTAGAAGAGAAAACTTCAAAATAGGGAAGCAAGAAATAACTGAATAAAAAAATCATCAGAAAGAAGCAAAAACAAGTACAAATCCAAGTGTTAGGAACACCCTGTCTGGTATCTGTTGACAACTTTGGGGTGTGTTTCTAATTTCTCTGCAGAACAATCACCCTTATAAGTAAAATTTCAGAAATGTTATGTGAAATCTCCAGTGACAGTTCCTAACTCACATGGGACATTAGATTGACACCTGACCTTTCTGGGTGGTTAACTGAGTGGAGACTACAACCCCATTAGGATTTAGCGACCACTAATAGCCAGAGTAATATCCTGCTCTCAGCATATTCCTAAAGGGTCTCCATTCTTATTCCACTTTTAAATATTTTTCCATCTTGCTGTTTTCTTTAACACATTTTTTTTACCCAGAACAGCAATTTCTATCCACAGAAACCCTTTAATAAAGAATGTCTATGCTCTAGAGATCTCATCTTAACCTTTTCAAAAATCAGAAGTATATAAGTTAAATTATGATATTAATCTCTAAAGATAAAAGAATAAAAACTTGCCAGTGTGAAAGGCCATACTTTATTCATGCAAGAGAAAACAGTTCACTGATAAAGTCATTTAACAAGAAAGTTATTTTAACAAAATACATGGGTTTTATTTACATGGAAACCAAAAAATTTATGCTAAACAATTTTTAATTCAAGGAAATTGAGGAAGTTAAAGAATATTATTATGCTATACATATCCCATCCTCTAATTTCAGAATGATGACTCTAACAGAATTAATATATTTTAGGTATTATCTTGGTCTTCCATTAGTTATATGAAAATGAGATGATAGAATCATTCAATAATATTCTCTAATCTGGAATTGTATAATTTTGGGGTTCCAAAATCACAAAAAGATCTTCTATGCCCTTCTAACTGCATATCCAACTCTTTCATTTTTTTACCTTGTTCTTTAAATCAGGGTGTTATCTCAGACTAAAAAAAAAAGACCTTAAACACATAGGAAGTACTGTCTCCTATTTTTAGAAGCTCACTTGATCACCATTAACTTTTAAAAAAATTTTTCATGTATGTAATAGCCATATGACTTTATTGATTACTGATAAACCAAATAATGTTTGGGGCAAGTAGAATAGCATGCAGAGTAAAAGTTGGGGAAAGAATAGACTTTTAAAAAAAATTTCTCTCAGTACATGAAGATGTAAGTATATCCTTTGTTCATTTTCTTCACACTTCTGATGACCCTGCCTACATCTCTCACTTCTATAATATAGCTCCACTTTCCTTTCAGCAACTCCTTCCTAGCATTTACTGCTCATGTGCCACATATTTTCTAGTTTAGTTTGTTAAATCCTGATAAGAACTGTGGACCCTTTCCCTGCTTTTTTTCTTTCTTATAGGCTTTTTGTTTTTTACAGTTCTCAGGTAGGACTCAAATTCCTCTTTGGATTCAATGATTGCAATAGTTCAAAACACTCTAAGGAATGCTTGACCTAAAAATAATTTACAACTGAATGATTAGTTGATAGACTAACAAGAAAGAGGGAAGAGTCAAAGATGACTATAAATTTATATAACTTCCTAACTTGGAGACTATACTTGTTTCAACAAAAATAGCACAGTTTGGCGGAGCAGGACTTAATTTATACACATCCTCTTCCTTTTCCTTTTGTGGGAACTCAGGAGGTAGGGAGAAATAAATAAGCCTCAGGCAAGGGGCAAGCTAGGTTATAGTAACAGATTGTAAAAAGTAGATTTAAATTATCAGAGTGAGGCAGCAGGTATAGTGAATAAACAATAGAAGGTAAAACAAAACACTGGATTTGGCAATAGAGTACAAAAATTCAACTTCTAGATACTTGGGATTGAATAACTATGTGACCTTGTACAAATCATTTCAGCTTTCTATCCCTCAGCCTTCACATCTTTTTTTTTTAAGGGGGGGTGTGTGTGAATGAGATTTTCTATCTCTAATTCTATGATTCGATTCAATTTTTTTTGTTTCCATTTTTCCCTAGCAAGATGAATGGATTTAAATTTGGAAAACACGGAATTTAATTCAGCATTCATTTTTTAAATCTCTAAAATGTATGAGCATTCTGCTAGGCACTTAGGATATAAAGACAAAATAAAATATATCCTGCCATCAAGGAACTTACATTCTATTGGGGGAAATTCTGATGGGGGAATTGTGGACTAGGATATGTAATGTAATTGTAAAAGGTATTGGACTACTCTAAATCAATTCTAGCATCTTGGAATGTGATCATAGTTATCTTGTTTTAATTGTTGTCAAGACCTTTTAAGTCTTAGCTTAAGAATTACTATTCAGGCACAGACATTACAAATTCTATATTTGACCTTCCCCTTCCCTCCCCTCCCCTTCCCTTCTTTCCGTTCTCCTCTCTTCTCTTCTTTTCTCCTCTCTTCTCCTTTTCTCTCCTCTCACCTCCCCTCTCTTTTCCTTTCCTCTTCATCTCTGTCCCTCTCTCTGTCTGTGTTTGTGTGTCTGTCTCTAAAATTCTCTGTCTCTCTGTCTCTCTCTTTCTCATTCTCAATCCTTTAACATTCATATTTCCTATGCAGTTTTACTATATTATGACATATATTATAAGATCCTGATTGAAACCTAAATGCTAACAAACATAGAAAGGGTTTTCAACAGATATTACAACTCTATCAGAAAATGACATCACTCTTCAATGATGACTTTTGATGGCAAGGATTTTTTTTTAAATTTCTGTGTTTGTATACCTAATATCTATCATAATGTCTAGTCCAGGGGCAGCTAGGTGGCACAGTGGATAGAGCACCAGCCCTGAAATCAGGAGGACCTGAGTTCAAATCTGGTCTCAGACACTTAACATTCCCTAGCTGTGTGACTCTGGGCAAGTCACTTAACCCCAATTGCCTCAGCAAAAAGCCAAAAAAAAAAAAAAAATAATAATAATGTCTAGTCCAGAGTGGGCAAGTGAGAAATGCTGGTTGATTGCCCATTGACTTAAGAAAACACATTTAACATATTGTCTAATTTCTACCTATACTGGAGTTCTTTCAGAAGTTAGAGAGAAAAAGAAAATCTAAATGTTAAATATTACTAAAGAAAGAAATTGTAAAAGCTTTTAATACTTACCACTATCTATTGCCAAGAAAAGTGCAGTATAAATATTATTGTGAACAAATGGAGATTCACGGTCCAAGACAGCAGCTGTATCAATTGTCCCATTTATTGGGTTAATATTTAGCCATCCTGCTGGGTCTTTATAAACAGAGTACCTAAAACAAATAGACAGATATATCATATTAAATCCCTAGAAACCGATTATTCTTTGAATACAGAAATGACTATGTAGTTATAACATGAAATGATATAACAGAATTATAATGTGGAATTATTTGTAACATGGAATTTATGAAGGGATATTATGTCTTAATTCTTTCATAATTAAAAAAAAACAAAACAAAATTTGATCAAACTTTACTTAATTATCAGATCAGATCAAAATCATTTATTTCAGTGGCAGTGTTGAAACGTGTGCACAAGTAATGATTTGCTTACTCTTACCTTTTAGAGTATTCTGATTTAATAGTGATATATTTCATAGACCTACAGACTGGCCTGTGTTTATGTCACTTTTACAGATCACAGGTAGTGGTCATTTTCGCCACTGACTGAAACCTAAAATTAAAAGCCTTTGGATGACAAATAAGTAACCAAATCAATCTTTTTTTCCCTTTTCAGAACAGGAAAATACCAAGCTGAAAAGCAAATATTGCACTGACATAGTACCAAGCTTCTCATTCATCTCAAGAAGATTAAGACATAGACACTCATCATTCCTATAATACCTTATGTTTCTCACTGTGTGCAATATTTATCTTATATCATCCTATCATACATGGGACAAATTGGGGAACCTTAGCTAGATCACTATCTCTGATTCTCAATATTTCTTTTCACACCACCTTTCATATTCTTTTGTAGAACAAGGGGTGGGAGGGTAGGGAAAATGAAAGGAAAATAAAATATCACTTGAAATTTTTGTCACAATTTCTTTTAATTTCATTATATTACTATGCATCAATTCTATTAGGAAAACTAAATGACTTAGATATTAGAAAAAACCATACACAAATTGTACAGAAACTTCAGTGGAGCCACATGATATCTATTTTCCTCACTGAAGGGGCAACTGTCACTGACACTGGGTAGACAGAAAAGATATTATTATGACTGACTACCTTATTACCATTATCTTCCTTCATATTGTTTCAAGTATATCATAACCTTACAGATGAATTCCCACTCCATATTTCCATTCTAGAAATAGTTATCCCAAGACAGATGGGAAATGTGTCTTCTCATTGGTCTAATAAAGGTGACAGAATCTGGCATTTGTTCTGGTGGCATTTCCACCTTCACCTCAAGCTTCATTAATAAAGTGACAGTCTGGATTAACAAACAGGAGGGAGATCTTGAAATAAAACACTTGATTTTCCATCACAGTCTCATTTTGCTCAATAGAAGAGGGATATTTCTGACTCTAACGTCAATGAAAATAATATGAGAATGAAGAGCTGATCTCATGACAAATTTTTAAAGGTTGAGAAAGCAGAAGAGTGACTCCTTTTTTAAAAATCTAAATATTAAGCAACATTGTTTACATTAGTATTTATGATATCAGCATTATAACAGGGCAGGAGGCATGCAGCTTAAAGTGTTATACAATTATTTTTCCCTTTTGAAAGAACTTTGATCCATATTTGTATATAAAGACAGGCCAAGAGAAAAGGGCTCAGATTCCTCATGGATTCTCCTTGACTCCTGAATGCACTAATGCACAGTATCAGGCACTGTGCTATTCAGGATGATACAAAGGAGAAAAAAAATGCAACAATAAATTTAACCTCAATAAGATAATTTTGTTTAGAGAAGCAAATGTTGTAAAAGACAAATATTTACAAAATAAATACCAAATAATTAGTTTTTCTGAGAGTCACTAACAGTTAAGTGTATCATGGCAGTAATTATTTGGGAGATGGCGCGATATGAATTTTGAAATAAACTAGAGATTATAAGATGCTGTCAAGTAAAGCAAATAAAAATGCATAAGTAGCAGAGTTTATTAAATGGGAGGAGACAAAGAAGCCAGCTTGATTGAAATGAAGAGTATTTGAAGAGAAATACTTTATATTAGTGATGGAAAAAGTAGGGTGGAGTCAAGGTATTAATGATTTTAAATGCTCAAAAGAGGAGTTTCTTGATTCTAGAAGTAACGAGCATTTGTTGAAGCTGAATTAACAGAGGAATGACAGACCTGTGTTACGAGAATATAATTTTTTTTTCCAGCTCTGTGGAGGTTGGATTGGTGAAGGGAAGAGACTTAAAGCTTAGAAACCAATTAGGTGGTTGTTGAAATAGTACAGATATGAGATAAGGAAGACCTGGAATAGAGTGAGTGGAGAGAAGGGAGAAGATATGAGAGATGTTATTAAGTCTGAATCCAAAAGATTGGGCAAATGATTGAGCTCGTGCAATGAAGGAAAGAGAGAACTAGAAGATGACTGAGGCACTACTTTTTTATGACAAAATGATTTTTGAGTTCCAACAATAAGCTTGCATTTGAAATTAACCCTTTAAACTTTCATAACTTGGGGCTCTGTAAAAAAATCTTAACAAAAAAAAACAACTTATTTATAACTTACTGCTAAATATTTTGTTTATCATATATTTGTTTTTAAATAAATTTATTTTAAATTTAATTAATTAATTAAAATTAAATTTAATGTTTTAAATAAATTTAAATATTCATTTATTTATTTTAGTGTCATATTTTCACTGATTTGAGGTGTTATTTACATATTTAAAAAATCTATCTGTAGAATGGAAGTTAAGTAATGGATCAAAGCACTGTCATTACTTTTGTTATTGCTGCTGATAGTAGTAATATTATTAGTATTAGTGATAGTGGTGGCAATTATAATAATAGCAATAGTTATAATAATGGTAGGAGCTATAATAATAATATTATAATATTACTAAACTTTACTTGGCTCAGGGATTAGTTCCGATCATTAATGTGGCTTTCTTTTTGCCTTAGTAGAAAAAGGTCATATATAGATCTAAGTTCCTTTCTGAGATAATCTTACTATGAATTGGGGGTGAAAAATACACTACCACCACTATTACTATTGTTAATATTGCTACTATAACTTCTACTATTACGATGACTATTACTACTACTACTTCTACAAATACTAATTTTATACTAAAACTCCAAGTGTTACTTCCCACTTGGGATACTAATTTCTTGATTATAAGTAATATTTGCATTAAGTATGTTTAAATGCAATCTTTTTTGATTGCATGTTAAGTTAATAATTTTATTTGAAGAATAGCTACTTGTAGCCTTATAAATTTCTATTTCCTAAATTCAAGATTTCTTCCTCTTCTAATTTCTGTAAGATGCTTTATTTTTCTCTACCCCGTGACTCTAAGATAACATAAGCTTTTGGGAAGATTACTTCCAAGATCTTCATTAGGATCTGAGCTGAAGAGACCACATATCCTTAGATAATCACCACTTCCAAATGTTTTAGAATATATGTCATCCTATGGTTAACTACAAAATCACCCATTCTGGTTTATTTCCTTATAACAGGTGCATACATCTAAGGCTACTGAGTGTCCTGTGTTTCTATTCTGAATTTACCCAAGTGGAAGAAGAGAAAAAAATATTTTCAGACTAGACATATGCTCCCCTCACTAATTAGTACTTATAAATCTTGAAGAACACTCTATTAGCTTTACTGATAAGGACTAATAGAAGAACAGAAACTTCTATTTCTACCGTCATATGAATTCTGTTGCTTATATAAATGTAGAGTAGGTTGGAAAGAAGGAAAGTATCCAAACCTGGAGGATCTCAGCTGGATCCAACTGCAAATGATGATTTTGGCAGTATTTGTACTTCCTATGTTGCAATTATTTGAAATGCAGCCAAACATATCTGATATTTTGCAATATTTAATTCTTCAACAAACTCAACTGGAATATACATGAGTTATGCTTTATATTAACTTTCAAATTTTATTAATCTGAAGATAACACAACAAAACTTTATTTAGAGAGCAATTGCTGTTCAATATCAGAGAATAGGCAAGAAATTTTGATCACTTGTCTACCACCTGGAACTATCTCTACAAGCTAGTCAAAAGATTTGAGTTTGAAACCTAGTACTTGAATTTCACTATTTCTACATGTGCAAAATAGGGACAAAATTAACTGCTTTGTCTAATTTATAGAGCTTTTACAAATATTATATAAGATTGAGATAGTACACAATTGAAGGGAGTTTCCCCACACCAAAAAGTTAATTAATTTGTGAATATATATACCAAATAGACATGAAAAGCCTTTCTTTTAATACTGTGGAGGAAGTTGAACAAGTTAAGGACTTCTTGAAATATTATGGTAATCATAGTCTCATAAACATTTTAGTGGATAATTTAATGTGCTCTGTAACGATAGATTGTCCAAAAATACACTGGGTGAACTAGATTACCACAGAACTATAGACACATAGAATATGAGCATTGGAAGTAATCTCAGTGCCTATCTTATCTATCTGATATATACAAAGAATATTCATCACAATATACTCAATAAGTGGTTGTGCACCCTCTGGCTTGAATATATATATATATGTAAGTAAAGGGAACTCCCCACTTCTTGAGTCCATTCAATCCACTTTAAGATATTCCTAATTGTTGGAAAGGTTTTTATTTGTTTGTTTTTCCCCTTAACATATTTTTTTTTTACTTGACCTCTTTGTAGATTCCATTTCTTACTTTTGATTTTGTTCTCTGAGGCTAAAAGAGTATTTTGTGCTTCTTCCAGGTAGTAGTCCTTCTAATATTTGAACATGGCCAAGTTTTCCTTGGATTATACAACCTCAGTTGTTTCAAAAGATTCTCATGATTCATGGATATTGTTTATTATTCTAGTTTCTCCTAAATAGGATTTAATATGATTTTTCTTTAACCATCATTGTTAAGAACTCAACACAAGGCTCCAAGTAAGATCTGATCTGGGTAAAATACAAATGGCTTTATTGTTTCTTTGTTATCAGTGAGTATTTCATTCTTAACTCAATCTAAAGACTGAATCCTCTTTTGTGGCAACTATGTCATTTTACAGACATTTTAAACTTCAACTCCTCTAAAATATTCATGTCTTTTTATAGAACAGATATATAGCTATCTTATACTAATGAAGTTAATTTGTATTTAATTTATTTTATTTAAGATTTATTTCTACTGAATTTCATCTTATTAGTTAAATTTCATACTTTAGCCACTCATAATCCTTTCACATTGTCAGCTGCCCATCCTACTTAGTTATGACATCTGAAAAATTGATAAACACACTATATATAATATTTCCATGCCATTAATGAAAGAGCTAAACAGCATAAATTCTAATTTACATCCTTGAAATACTACCATAGAGAACTCCTGTCATGTTGAACCACTACCATTTCAACTATTCTTTATGATCAACCATCCAGTCATCTGATTGCCATATAATTCTCCTATTTTCACCACAAAAATAGAATGTGATTTCTCTCTCCTCCTCTCTCTCCCTCTTCCCTCTTCTCTCTCTTGAAAATCTAGATAAATTTTACTCCCAGGATTTCATTTATCAATTACTTTAGCTATTTAGGATTGCTTTAGTATATCTGTCCAAAATCAGAATTAGTAGAATTAATCTGGAAAGACTTGTTTTTGATATTCTTCAATTATTTTTAATACATTCTAGAATTTTTCTGAGAATGGAAATTGAGCTCAATAATCTATAGTTCTCAGACTTTGATCTTCTTTTTTATATTGGTAAATCTTCTGTACTTCTCCAATCTTGTGATTCCTTACCCATTTCTATGATATTTCAAATATCATTGACTGTGGCTCATCAGTCTCATCTACCCACTCCTAAATAGCTCAAAAATATTAGTAATCTGAGGCAGATATCTTAGATTTAGTAATCATAGATGAGAATTTCTTTACTTCCATTGAATATCAATTGAATATCATTTCTTAAATTTCAATTCCTGTACAACATTGGTCAGTCTCTTGGTAGTTTAAAAGGTTTATTGCTGGAAAGCAATAGTTAACAGAAGACAATTTACTTTCCATACCAGCCTTATGCTAAGATACTTCAGAAAGCTGGATCTATTCATGCCCTTTTGCATTAAGACAAAAAAAGGTGTATCAATGATCTGAGCCAGTTCCTGAGTCAATCTCCTCAACGAAGGAGAGCTTCAATATCTCTAAAGGAGAAGAATTAACCTAACTGGCATGAGGCAGGACTTTGGTAAAACCTAAGTCAACCCACATGGCAGGACTCTAAGAAATATTGTTCCTATCACAAAAGGTCATTCCATTTGGTGGAAAAAGCAGGAAAAAAATAAAAATTGACATCTCCATAGTCTTTTAGTTGTCAATTATCCCATTCTCACCAAGCAAAGGGCTTGTCCCCAAAAGTTTAAGAAAAAAAAATCTTTTTATTCTTAACTTCCTTTACTAGACTCAACTTATTCTTAGATTTAGCACTGCTCCGGTTACTTAATTGTTTTCAATCATTTCCAGTTTTTTGTGACCATTTTTGGGATTTTATGACAAAAATACTGAAGTAGTTTGCCATTTCCTTATCCAACTTATTTTATAGATGAAGAACCAAAGCAAACAGGGTTAAGTGATATGCCCAGAATCACATAGCTAGTAAGTATCCAAGCTTTAGTATTTCCAACTCTAGTTTAATGGGGCTCCAAAGTCATCATAAAATACTTGTTGCATGTGGAGCATAGCCTTTCAAAGACTATAGTGCCTTCTTTTGGATTTGATATTCAGTTCCTCCTTTGATATATAGAAGCAGGCTCTGTAATTCCTCGCATGAATTGAAAGGAAAGAGGCCCTATTGTATAGTGGGAAAAATCCTGAGTATGGAACCACAGTATCTGGATTTTCATTTTGGCTTTATTTTTTCTTACCTGTGATCTAGAGCAGGTTATTTTTTGAGGCTGGACCTTAATTTCTTTAGCTGTAAAATAAGTAACTTGACCCATGAGAAGCTATGATTTTACATGTAATTTGAACATACTGCCAAATCCTGCTCCAATGTAAGAAAAACACAATGTTCTCCTCTCTCTTCCTCTTTCTTTCCCTTTCCCTCTCTTCCTTCCTCTACACTTTCTTCCCTTCTTCTCTTCCTTTCCCTCCTCTCTTTTCTTCTCCTCCTTCCTCTCCTCTCATCTCCCCTTCCTCCTTTCTCTCTATTGCACATGTACACACATTTGCAGACAGATACCCACATATACAGAGTGCATGCCCAGTTGAATTGCACAAAGCAACTAGAGAATGTGACCAGAGAGCAATACTATTAGTTTCCCAAGAGACATAGATAAGATAGTGCTAAAGAAATGCTAAGCACAATTCAAATTGTCTTCTGGAAAGACCATCCTTCCAATATATTTTTCCCAGGTTTTTTTTTTAAATCCTGCTATTTCATTATTATTGTTGATATTCACACATTGTCTCTGAATATCCCTTAATTAAGATGTGAGCCCTGCTAAGTGCCGCTTCAGTAAGCAATTTCTCTTTATTCTTACTCTATTTCTATTTTCTTCACAGGCCTAGGGATATGGCACTTTCCAGATACTCTTAGGTTCCACATTATGAAACATGTCCTTAAATATTTTAACAACACATCATTATTTCATGACAAAAAGACAGAGAATTCACTTAATGGCTCTGTGATCTTGATGATTCTCTCTCTACTTTCTGAGGCTCAGTTTCTTCATATGCAAAAAGGGAGAGGATTAAATTTGGTCCTTTCTAATGCACATTTTAGACCTGAGATTTTATAGATGGTTAGTAGGAGTTTTGAATTCTCTACCTTCCCAGATCCCTTCTCTGGCCCTCATTCTCCAATGTGTTTTGTGCCTTCCCCCTTAGAATATAAGCTTAGTGAGGACAGAGACTATCTTGACTTTTTTTGTATTTATACACACAGAATTCAGTACAATATTTGACATAGACTATTTGCTTACTAAATATTTTTTATTCATCCATGCATTTGTCCTATTCCTGATTATAACAAAGATACTTACAAGAACTTTCAGTTTTAGTCATATTTTAACTAGTTTAGAGTGAAAAAAAAGGAAGAGAAATTTTATTGCCCATGAAAATGAGCTGCTAAAACAATAATGTTGCTAATTGGTTCATTTCTGTGGGAATTCACTGTTTCCTTTACTTTAAATTTCTGGAACAAATGTAAAGGCAACAGTCAACCAAAAGTGGTATTGCACTCCTAGCTTAATATAACACAAGTTTGCAATTAACCCTAGGCTAATTTTAAATTTTGAAAGATATTTAAATTAGTGATAATTTTTTGTAGACTATCTCACTAGTGCCTTATTATGTTCTAAGGAATAACTTGGAATGGAAAGGAACATTGAATTATATAATCCATGTTTTGAAACATGACACAAGCATCACCCTTTGTTTTGATTACTATCATCTTGTGTCCATGGATTCCTACATTGGAGGGAGATTCTATCATAGTACTTCTATTCTTCGTAGTCTAGCATATGGGATTATAGGATCATAGATTTAAAGTTGGAAAGGGCCTCAGAGGCAATATTATCCAGTGCTCTCATTTTATTTGTTAGAAAACGAATAAAAAAAAAAAAAACCTTTATGTGACTGGTTGACCATATAGGTGGGAAGTAATAGATGCAGGATTCTCACTCTAGAGATTATATATGTGTATGTGTGTGTGTGTGTGTGTGTGTGTGTGTGTGTGTCTCAATAGAGCAATAGTTCTAACCATTAGAGCCATCACTAGAGTTAGGCAATCAGATCTTTGTCCTAGGGAACCTTATTAAGATGGTACTGGTATCATTCATTTACTAGTAAAGAAACAAATTCACATAGCAACTAGTTAGCAATAATTATATTTTCCTTACTTGTGATGCCAGAGTATGTACCCACACCCCAGGTAAATCTCTGCCCTCAAACCCACTTTCAAGTTTTCCCTCAATAGACAGATCTAGGGCATATATTGTTCTAGGGACTTTGGCAACAGGTGCACTAGATTTTTTTACCTGTTCTTACAAAGAGCCTTTTTTTCTGCCCTTCAAATTTTCTGTTTCCCTTGCTAAATAGATTTCTATCTCAAAATATTGATTTGAAGATATCATGCTGTTTACCCTATGTGACAAAATAACTACTTTAGGTTCTGTTAAGCATCAATCCCTGGAAGCAGTAAATAGGGTGAAAACCTTTAAAAACAAGGGAGAAGGATTAAGCTAAAGAACCTAAATACAAAAAGGCTGACAGAAGATTTGGGACACAGTTACCTCGAAGAAGAGAAGACTCAGGGTAGATATGAGTTAGCACATTTGCATTGCACTAAATTTCTGGTGTGTTTTCTTCCAATTCTAAAATTCTCTGTGTTAAGGAAGGAAAAAACTTCAAGAGATATGCAATTTTCTTTTTGTGGAAACATAGATATAAACAAACAAACAATTTATATGCATAATTATCCTACTAGAAACGAAAGTGGACTGTTCCAGCCTCTTACAATACCATAATTAACAGGTGATGCTTTCTATCTATTGCTCTCTGTCAGTATAGGAATGCTGTAGAATAAATCATCAATTGAGGGAATGACTTCCTTTCATTGACAAAGTAGGACTTTCTTGAATCAATACTGAAGGCCCAGAGAAAAGGGATGGATGCTTTTTACTTACCAGGGAATCTATTTTTTTTTTCATTCCAAACAATCCCTCACAAGAGCTTCCAGTGTGAAAATTTAGAATGACTCCATTGTAAGTTTCCAATATGAAAGGCAGAACAGAAAAGATATATGACTGAATCATGGAACTTTAACTAGAAGTAAAGAAAGATCTTCTGGAGTTGTTTCCATTGAAATTTTTCCCTGTTGCTCTCTTGCCAGTGGGTTACAAAAGGAATAAGAGAAAACTGTTTCTTTTATCTCTTGCCTGGGAGAAGGAATGGGGATGATCTGCTCCTTTAATTTCTCAATTGCCTGATAGCTGTAAATGAAACAATATTTCTGATCCTATTTTTCTTTCCTTTTCTTCTGGTTGTCTAGGAGAATTTGAATCAACTTCTTGATCTTGTTTACTATCTGAAGTCTGACATTATCTATTTAGTTAAGTTGAGTAATACAGGCCTGTCTTTGTACCTCTCTCCTCCCTTTTCCTGTCCTAAAAAGGTTTATAAAAAATGCCTGCTCAGAAATACCCATTTGGACCTACCAGGGGTAATTCAAGGTAATTCTCTTTACAGGAATAATCATAGGCTTTGTATTGCTAGGATTATAATTGAAGGTTATATTCTTATTCTATAAAAGTTGGCATTAATATATATGTTATTTAAATAAGGATTTTCCTAATGATTCATGTGCTTTGTCTTTAAATTTATACTCTAAAAGTATGCTTATTTCTGAACTAAAAATTCTCTTATACTTTTAATTCTTATATCCCTCATTAAAAATTCTCTTTTTCTCTCTTTATCTCTCTTTCTCATTAATTTGTGGTTTCAATGTTGCTGCAATTTTGGTGCAATAATATCAGAGGCAAAAAAAACTGGATACTTGATATATGTAGGTATTTGGACAACAATATTTTTAAAATCTAGTAGAAATTGGGCTTCTTAAGCTCATTAAGACTTTTTTTATCATTTTTACTCTCTATGAAAAGTGACATTCCATAACCTGACCTATGTAAAAATGCATATATATGTACACATGAATATATACATACATATACATATATACACAAATTTATATCCATCCATAAAACATTTTTCTGTCTCTAGATACATATATAATCATGTACATATATACATGTTTTCCCCTTTGGGGACCCATCTGGTACTTATTCTCTAAGCTATGGGTATTCTCCTTGACAATCCACATAAGAAGAAAGAAATACGGTAAAATATAGATTTGTTATGTCTTCTTTCTCTCTACTTAGAGAGGACAATGTGGTTTGATGAAATGACTGAGGCTTCCACTCATTCAAGAGAATGTGGATGGAAGATTCTTTCCTGACCCCTTAACTCCCATCCACATAGAAGAGAGAATTTAGCAGTAGACATAATCTTTTTCTTCCTCCACTCCTTCCCCACTGAAAAGAGAACAGCCTACAAGCCTGCCCTTTTGCTTCTGTGCTGATAAACGTTATCATAAAATCCCATCTTTTTACCACTTGGTCCCTGTAGCTTATTTAATTTTTTGACATTTTCCAAATTGTCTCTTTTGTAAACCTTTTGTTACAAAAAAATCAGAATATAAGATACCTTTGGAACTCTCAAAACTAAAATGCTTCTGCCTTATTACAGTATGATTTCAAGGCCATTTATCTATAAAGTGAACTTTGCATATTACAGGAGAAAAAAATCAAATTTAAAATTGCATTGATTTCTATCAGTTGCATGGGTCTGTGGAATATTTGACAGACCATTAGACATCAGAATACTCAATAAGTAGAGGTCTGAGTCTGAGTAGAATAGCATTAACATGAAGGGACTAATAGACAAGATTAGGAACTTAATCAAAGCTGTAGTCTTACAAATAGCCATAGCAAATAGGTCTGCTTCTATTGAGGTTCTGGGCTTGATCTTGAACAGTAACTGCCAAACAGCTAAGTGCTTTAGTGAACAGAGTGCTTGATCTAGAAACAAGAAAACCTGAATTCAAATTCTTCCTCAGACACTTAGTTTCAGGGTGATTTGGAGCAAGAAACTTAGCCTATCTCAGCCTCAGTTTCACCATCTGTAAAATAAGGATAATAGCACTAAATTTAAAGGATTGTTATGAAGATCAAGTGAGATAACAAAAGTTAAAGACTTTGTAAATCTCAAAGAACTATAGAAGTTTTTTATTACTATCAGTATTTCTATTCAGTCCTGATGACATTGATGCTATGGTATTATCTACATTTTCCAGTTATTGACTCTTATTCTGCTCACTTGGACCAAAGGGAAAAAGTCCAATTGGGGTTCTATTTTTCCCTAATATATAAGGAGAAAAAGTCTATGAAAGGAAAAAAAATCCATCCTCTCTTTCAATAATTCCCAATCAGGAGGAAGGATTCCTCTATCAGACAAACTGCTAAGGTGAGTTATCCAGTTTATTTATAAGAGGAATTCAAAATGACACAGTTTTTTATATGGAGAAGCAAAGGAGGCTCTAACACATTTACAGGCCAAATGGGTGGAACTGACTGTGGATACAGTAGGAAGATAGAAGACACATTGAACATATAGAGTACTTGCCCTCACCAGGATTTGAGAAAAGCAATGACATTAATAGTTAAGTAACCTTGAATGTCAAGTTGAAATGTAATCTTCTTAATGTCTGTGAACTAGACATTATTACATAACAAGACATGAATTTCACGTGAGAATATTAGGATTTGGATCTGTAATTGGGACAATTCAATGTTCTAAAATGATCCCCGAATCTATAGAGATAGAGGCACACGTGAAGCTAAGGATTATTTGATAGAATGAATGCTTTCTTTTATTATTTGAGAGTGGACAGGGGGGCACAAACAAATAATTCTAACTCAAGTCCAGCAATATCCTATCAGTTCATCCCATGCAGCGGCATAAGAAAAAAAAGTGAGGAATACTGGAAACTGACAAAAAGGAAGGAATTACATTTCAATAGGATCTCAGAATTCAAGAGAGAATCAGTCTTCATGTCCTAGCCATAGGAATTTCCTATATAACATCACCAACAAATCAATCAATCATCCTAATACATGCCAGACACTATTTAAGGTGCTAGGTATTCTGAGGATAGGAGCAAAGTGTCTACATTCTAATAGGAGATAACCTTCAGATAGACAGATAGAAATGCACAGAACACACATGAAATATACACAAAATTGGCAGAGATGGAATTTTAAGCTGGGAGAACTGAAAAAAAGTTTCATATTGGAGATGGAGCTTGAGGTGAATTTTGAGGCAAATCATCTCCACTCATTATTTTGTGAGTCCATTATATAACAGCTCTAATTGTTAGGAAGTGGGTTAGTTAACTACATTTTTCATTTATTGACTCTTATTCTGTTCATTTTAACCAAAGAGAAAAAGTCCAATTGGGGTTCTATTTTTCCCTAATATCCCTAATAGGCAGAAAAAGTATATGAAAGAAAAAAATTCCATCCATCTTTTTCAATAATTCCCAATCAGGAGGAAGGATTTCTCTATTAGACAAATTTCTCTATTAGACAGTCTATTCATAAGAGGAATCCAAAATGACACAGTTTTTATATGGAGAAGCATAGAAGGCTCTAACAAGTTACAGAGAGAGAGAGAGAGATAATAAAAACATAGAGTGGTCAGCAGAGCCATATGTTCATAATTTCATAATTAGTCTAGAAGGGTATCATCCTCTTTGACTTTTCCCTTCTCTTACAAATATTCCCTTCTCTTACAAATTCCTTTTGGGGGAAGAGGAAAGAATAGTATACCTCTCTCTGCTTTACTATACTGTGAAAAATGTTTATAAAATGATCTTGAAAATTAGGGCTTGACCCACATCTAACACCACATACCAAGATAAGATCTAAATGGGTTCATGATCTGGATATAAAGAGTGATACTATAAGTAAATTAGAGGAATGTAATATAGTTTACCTCTCAGACCTATGGAGATGGAATAAATTTATGTCCAAAGAAGAACTGGAACTCTTAATTGAAAACCAGATAGATAACTTTGACTATATTAAGTTAAAAAGTTTTTGTACAAACAAAATCAATGCAGACAAGATTAGGAGGGAAGCAATAAATTGGGAAATCATCTTTACATTTAAGGGTTCTGATAAAGGTCTCATCTCTAAAATATATAGAGAATTGTCTCATATTTATAAAAATTCAAGCCATTCTCTAATCAATAAATGGTCAAAGGATATGAACAGACAATTTTCAGAGGATGAAATTAAAACTATTTATAGTCATATGAAAGGTGCTCCAAATCACTATTAATCAGAGAAATGCAAATCAAGACAACCCTGAGGTACCACTACACACCTATCAGATTGGCTAAAATGACAGGAAAAGTTAATGATGTATGTTGGAGGGGATGTGGGAGGGCTGGGACACTGATGCATTGTTGGTGGAGCTGTAAACGGATACAGCCATTCTGGAGAGCAATTTGGAGCTATGCTCAAAAAGTTATCAAACTATGCATACCCTTTGACCCAGCAGCATTTCTATTGGGCTTATATCCCAAAGAAATCATAAAGGAAGGAAAAGGCCCCACATGTGCAAGAATGTTTGTGGCAGCCCTTTTTGTAGTGGCTAGAAACTGGAAGTTGAATAGATGCCCTTCAATTGGAGAATGGCTGAATAAATTATGGTATATGAATGTTATGGAATATTATTGTTCTCTAAGAAACGACCAGCAAGATGATTTCAGAGAAGCTTGGAGAGACTTACATGAACTGATGCTGAGTGAAATGAGCAGAACCAGGAGATCATTATACACGGCAACAACAATACTATATGACGATCAATTCTGATGGACATGGCTCTCTTCAACAATAAAATGTTTCAAACCACCTCCAATTGTTCACTGAAGAAGGCCATATACACCCAGAGAGAGGGATGTGAAATGTGGACCGACCACAACATAACATTCTCATACTCCTTGATTGATGTTTGCTTACATTGTGTTTCCTTTATTCTTGCACAACAATGGTAAGTTTGGAAATATGTATACATATATTCGATTTGCCAATATTTTAACATAATTAACATGTAGTAGATATCCTGCCATCTAGGGGAGGGGTGGGGATTTGGGGGGAAAAATTTGTAATAGAAAGCTATGTAAGGGTTATTGTTGAAGAATTACCCACACATATGTTATGCAAATAAAATTTAAAAAAAAATAAAATAAAATGATCTTGAATACTGAGACAAATGAATCTCTTAGATTATATACATTATTGTAATGTGTGTGAATAAATAGTACAAGTGGCTTGTCATTTCTCAAGGCTGAATATCTAAAAGAAGTAGGTACATGGTACACAGTTATTCCTTGTTGTTGAATTAAGTTTCTCTTTGTTCCATGAACAGAAGCTACTTCTTTTTTTGAGGTCAAAGTTTGCTTTATTTTGATTTTGTAATGTAGTGCCTACTATCATAGTTCTTGCCCATAGTAATATTTTTTTCTTTTTCTTTTTCATTATTATTAAAATGTTTTATTTGCAAAACATATGCATGGATAATTTTTCAACATTGATCCTTGTATAGCCTTGTGTTCCAAATTTTCCCTTCCTTCTCCCCACTCCCTCCCCTAGACAGCAAGTAATCCAATATATATTATATGTGTAAAAATATATGTTAAATCCAATATATGTAAACATTTGTACAATTGTTTTGCTACACAAGAAAGATCAGAGCAAACAGAAAAGAAAATGAATAAGAAAAAAATGCAAATGAAAAACAACAACAAGAGTGAGAATGTTAGGTTGCGATCCACATTCAGATCCCACTGTCCTCTCTCTGGGTGTAGATGGCTTTCTTCATCACAAGACCACTGAACTGGCATCAATTATCTCGTTGATGAAGAGAGCCATGCCTTTCAGGATTGATCATCATATAGTATTTTTGTTACCGTGTATAATGATCTCCTGGTTCTGCTTGTTTCACTCAGCATCAGTTCATGCAAGTCTCTCCAGGCCTCTCTGAAATCGTCCTGCTGGTCGTTTCTTACAGAGCAATAATATTCCATGACATTCATATACCATAATTTATTCAGCCACTCTCCAATTGATGGGCATCCATTCAGTTTCCAGTTTCTAGCCACTACAAAAAGGGCTGCCACAAACATTCTTGCACATGTGGGGCCCTTTCCTTCCTTTATGATTTCTTTGGGATATAAGCCCAATAGAAACACTGCTGGGTCAAAGGGTATGCACAGCTTGATCACTTTTTGAGCATAGTTCCAAATTGCTCTCCAGAATGACTGGATCTGTTCACAGTTCCACCAACAATGCATCAGTGTCCCAGCTTTCCCACCTTCCAACAGAGGCTACTCCTAAACTGACATCTCACAGATATTATCTCTCAGGAAATGACAAAGTATAGAGAATGGAATCATTTGAAAATGAGCTAAGAGACATTGAATCTGAATGTTCCATTTTCTTCTGTTGTGGGCAAACCATACTTCATTAACTAGTCTAATTAATTATTCTTTTTCTCTTTGTCTTCAATTTTGAGAACCTACAGACTTTGGCTTAACATCTTTGGATGACTTTTTAGTTTCTGGTAGAAAGACATATATTTTATTTGGAAGGAAGGATTAAAGATTTTTTAATTTGATAATTTTAGTGTACACATAAATTGCTATAACATTGAAAAATAATATATTCTTCCAGTGACCAGCAACAGCAATTTTTTTGTGGCTGCTGAGTCATTTTAGTAGAGTTCACCTTTCTATCATGCCATTTGGCGTTCTCTTGCAAAGATACAGGAATGTTCTGAAATTTTATTCTCCAACTCATTTTACAGATAAGGAAACTGAGGTAAAAGGGGTTAAGTGATTTGTCCAAGGTCACATAGTTACTAAGTGACTGAGGCCAGATTTGAACCTATGAAGGGTCTTCCTGACTGCAGACCTAGTACTTTATCTACTATACCTCCAAATAATAATTACATTAAATCTATTAAGTTAATAAATCTATGTTAATAAAACAACATCAATGTCTTGCTGAATTCAACAAAATTCAGGTTTACTTATTATACCAAGTAATATTTCAGAAGCATGATTTTTGACACTGTCTGACAGTTCTGGATAGTGGCCATTCCTTCTTCAATAATTTTTTTCTTACTATTGAGAGGCCTTTTGAGATACTAATCTATACTTGTGTTCAACCTGCTTCCTTAGTTTGATAGGCTATACTTAGTGAAAGCATAAGCCAGGAAGATAAATAACTCCTCTCGGAAAGTGAATCTATAATTTCATGTGTTTATTTAACTTATTTTTATTTATGTACTCTATGCTCATTGCTCCTGGTCAGGGGCATTCTAAACATCTAATAATACTATTGGGTCCTTGAGGAGTATTAGGTCAAGCATGGTTTTAGTGATACTGAGAAGGCTGGATAAGGCTTGGCATTCATAAACCTGAATAAATATTACCATTTGCCAAGGTTTTTCATGAAGATGACCACTTTTGAATAATCTTTCTTGAGATGGGAGATTAAGTCAAGTTACAAAGATTCAAATTCATGCAAGCAAATTTATGCCTGCAAGTAATTATTGTGACTGCCAACGCCAGGCTTTGGCACACTAATGAGGAGGTAAAACCTTTTTTAAAGACAGAAGTTCTTGGAAGAACAACCTATTTTGCAAGAAAATAAAAGTCAGACACACGAGCATGCAGAGATGCCTGGAACAGCTTTCTGATTGAAACAAGAAAAGGGGGGTGGAGAAAAATTTAAAAGCTATTTGGGAAGTAAGAAAATCAAGATTTTTTTTCCTGTTATGTAATATCATGGAAAAAAAAACTTACTCACCTGTTCTCTAGGTAAAATGGTTTGTTAAGGACAAAATCGGGTTTCCAGAAATATTTGTTTTGATTCCCAAACAGGCTAATTAGTATCTCTTTATTCCATCTTCTCAGATTGGCACAGGGATTGTGATCCACAGCAATGCAAGAATGCTTTTGGCCACCAGAAAAGCAAGGTGTGTTCTAGAACACTTTGGTAAACCTGCCTATTCTCTTAGAGATGGAAAGGACCTCCTTCATGGTCCTTTAATACAATGGAGACTTGAAAAGCTCCCCTCCTCAAGAATTAGTATTTAGCCTCTGCTTTAAAACTTTGACTAATTTTGCGGTAGCCTATTCTTGTTTGAAAGAGTTCTAAATTTTAGGAAGCTTGCTTTTCATATTGAGTTTAGGATTACTTCTTTGTACCTTCTTCTAGTTGCATCTAGTCATCCCTCATGTGGCCAAGAAGGTAAGCCTTTTCCAAGAGAAAGCCCTTCAAATTCTTGAAAACTGTTATCATTCTCACCTGTCCAAATTTTCTTTTCTCTAGTTGTTTCCTTCATTTTAAGGACTATTTTTTAACTTTCTTTTCATCTATTGTGCAGAATGGATGTCACATAACAGTATTAAATTCTTACTGGCTGTTGACTAAGTCCTTTTTTGCCTTTTTTATCACACAGTCTGACATGGAGTAATTTTTTAGTAAATGCTTAATGATTAAATGCTTGAGTCTCCATATTAGCATCCTTTCATTCAGTTATTCCCCTTCTTGCATGCACATGAGACTCTTACCTATCCTATGTGTTCTCCCTTTTTTATAGAAATAAGGAAACAGACATATAAACTGAAAGTTGGTACTATCTTCTGGTGGTTTCCTTCCTTTTCTCCCCCTACACAATAAAAGCATTAAGACCAAGTGTGATGTCACAGTCCTCTATTTAATCCCTACCTTTAGGGAGACTGAAACTAATAGATCTCTTAAAGTCAAGATTTCTGAGTTACAGTGGGCTAAACATATTTGTTACTGAAATAATTTCAGCATTAATTTGGTGAGCCCATAGAAATAGGTGTTTACCAGGTCACAGAAGGAACAGGAAAACAGGTTAATTTATTAAATAGAGCAAGTTTTGTTCAGTGGATTCAGTTCAGACTTGTTGATAGTTTTCAAAATACCATCCTTAATGGGATGCGGGATATCCAGTTTTTAATCATTATCATAATTTGTTTTTACTATTATTTTTGAACTTTTCTTTCTTTGAGACATATCAATAATCAATCCCTGAGCAGCTTTAAAATTGAGTCACATACAAAAAAAGTGAGACATATACAACAAAGTAGGATCATAAGATTTTTAATTTCAAGGAAATTTATAAAGATCATCTTTCTTAAACTGTAATTTGCAATCCCATATGGGATCTCATAATTGAATTTGGGATAGATTGTAAAATTATGATTCATTATCAGTATATATTTTATTTAAACCCATTTTATTTAGTTACATAGCTAGAGTCATGTAAAAATTTGTTAGGAAAAAAAAGGGTCACAAGTGAAAAAAGTTTAAGAAGCCTTGAGTAGTCCAACATGTTCAGTTTACAGATGAGCAAAGTGAGTTTCAGAGAGTTTAAATACCTTATGCAGATTTTACCAGTATTAGAAAGTAGATTGAGTGTATGAACCCAGGATTTCCAACTCCAACTGTTGTTTTTTAATGCTATCACTATAATGGCTAGAGACTCTCTCTCAACAAACAGTATAGGTTCCCTAGATAATAATTTTCCTAGATTTAAAATACTCTTAAAAAATACAGATCATGAGTTGCTGCTGATGTGTTTCCTTTTCAGTAGTCAGCCAAAAGACACAATTAACTTAAGGAGAGAAATGTGCAATATAAGCATGTACAGGATTAAATCTAGTGTAGAAAGAAAAGTAACAACAAAACATCCCCTTCAATTTTTGGAGTTTAGGAAACCACAAACACACCCCAATAGCAACAGGAAGAGTGAGCCCATATAGGACACATACAGACCATAAGTGGCCAGGATGCTTGGGAGGAGGGACATACAGAGGGAACTTGTCCGATATCAGCAAGTGTTGTAAAAACAAAGAACCAACATTGACACTATAGGATTGAAGGAAGGTGGATGACTTTAAAGAGCTTCTGATGGCCCTACTTGCTAACCTCCACTGAATGCTAGTGACTATTGCTCCTGTGGCCACTGACAGACTTTCCAGCTCAATTGACTTTCCAGCACTTCGGGCTTCTATGGAATTTCTGGTTTCTTTGTGCTCCAAGGAGGATCTTGTACAGGAATGATGTAGACTCCCTTATGTTCCCTCTATGCCTTAGGGAATTCTCTTCTCTAGACTAGAGCCAGAGCCTGTTGCTTCTGAAATCAAAAACTTTTGAACTGGGAATTACCCATGAAAAGCCTTTTTCCATTGGTTGTAATTGCCAAGGTGTGGGGATGGGGTAAGGAGAGAAATCTTTGACCTTCTTTGATGCACTCTCTAGGAAGTAGAAAGGAAAAGGTGAAGAGAGAAGCCTCAATGGCTCAGAGCTTTCCAAAGACCTTAGCCCTTCTTCTGAAGCTGGCTCTCATGCTTACTGCCTCCAACAAGAGTGTCCCTATTTAAACTCTCTTGATAATCCACATATCAGAACAGGTAAAAATGAAAAGCATGTGAGGTCCTCCTTTTTCATAGTCTTCCTGTCTCAGTCATTTGCCTGATCCTTTCAAGTCAATATCTGGCCATTCAAACCTTGCTCTTTTGTCCAGATTGGTAGAATTTAGCAATCCCCCAAAATACCACATTTCTCTAAGTATAGTGAGATCCACGTACTCTTCCTGACTTTATCTTAAGTGTTCTTGCTACTTCCTCATATCTTCCTCCTCCTCCTCCTCATTAATCATCATCATCATGATAATGATAACTACCACGTAGATAGAGTTTTTAGGTTTGTGAAATACTTTACAAATAATATCTTATTTGGTCTTCACAACAATCATGGGATTGTTATCACCACTTTATATAAGGGGGAAACTGAATCAGACAGAGGTTAAAGAACTTGCTCACTTAGGTTAAATGTCCTAAGTCAGATTTGAATGCAGTTCTTCCTAATTGCAGGTAGATTATACCATGTGTATTAAGTACTAAAATAGGGGAATTCTTCATTCCTAACCTAAGTTACTCCCTCCTAACCTCCATTAATTTCTAGTTTCCTTTATAGCTCAGCTCAATTACTATGTTCTGCATTGACACTTTTCTGATTCTCCCAACTGCTAGTGCTCCCCACTCTGAAAATTACTATTTATTTTTTGATAAGTATGTTGTCTACCCTTTGAATTAAATATAAATTCCTTTAAGGCAAGTTGTTCTCTGTGTCCATAGTGCACTGTGCAACGCCAGCAGGTAGTACTGCAGACACTTTAATAAACATTTGTTGATTGATTGATTAATAAATAAGGATCTCTATTAAAATGCTAGTAGGTCACCTTCACTTTATCTCCACTTATTATAACTGATATGGAAGTAAATATGACCTTCATCATCTAACTGCCAGTATAATTTATATTTGCCATGAAAGAATCATTGTTCAAGAAAAAATTAGAAGATTGATTGGTCAGTTCTCTTAACATTTATTTAATTACCCTTTTTTGTATGAAAATAAAGAAAATAAATACAGCATAAAACTACTCAAACTGAAATACAGCAACAGTAACAACAAAATAGTTATCCTCTTTAGTTCAGAACAGCAGAACACAAGAACTGGAGGTGATGCTTAGGTTAGCATAGGCCCAAGAGCCATAAGATAGCAGATGATAAAGGGAGGCCTCAGGCAGAAGGTTTTAGAATTCAAGAACTTCTAAAACCCCTGGACTTGGAGATTCAAGGCTTCTACATCCCAAGTGACCTTTCCACAATTTTTCTCTGAAGACTGATCTCTATGGGAAAGAAAAGGCAGAAGGGAGGAATCCTAGAAGCCTGGGGCTCTCCTAAGGAAGATATATAGTAAAATGACACTGTTTATATATTTTTTCAGATTTAAGGGCTGTTCAATGCTTTGATGCCCATCCTTGATCATTACATTCACTTTCATACCCAAACAGACCTTGGTGCCTAGGGATGTGGAACAGTGGCAATTTTTCAGTTATATTTTCTAACAACGTGTGCCATGCAATATAAAAAGAAAATTGCTTCAGATCATGAGACAAATTTCAACACTTCCTTCTTTCTTCTCGAAAAAACACATAAATAAAAATTTATGATTTCAGAAAAATAAAGAACACTGAGTCTACCAAAAGTCAAAGCTCCTTGTGAAAAAAGTTTGATAGGAAGTCTAATATATGTTAATTATGTTAAAATACTTGACAAATCAAATATGTGTGTATATATATATTTATTTATACAATTATCTTGCTGTACAAGAAAAATAGGATCTATTAAAAAAAATCTGAGAAGGAAAACATAATGCAAGCTAACACCAACAGAGTGTGTGAAAATGCTATGTTGTTGTCCAGACTCAGATCCCACAGGCCTCTCCCTGGGTGTATATGGCTTTCTTCATCACTGAACAACTAGAACAGGTTTGAAACATCTTATTGTTGAAGAGAACCATGTCCTTCAGAATTGATCATCATATAGTCTTGTTGCTGCTGTGCATATTGATAGACTTCCTGCCATGTAGGGGAGGGGATAAGGGAAGGAGGGAAAAATTTGTAACAGAAAGCTTTGCAAGGGTCAATGATGAAAATTTACCCATTTATATGTTTTGTAAATAAAAAGCTTTAAGAAAAAAAAGAAAAAAGTTTGATAATATGTGTATGAATATATGTGTGTTTATGTATACATATATGTACATATATACTGTGCATGCATATGTATGTATGCATGGATATATATATATATATGTATGCAAACATGCATACATGCACATAACAAAGAACAAAAAAAACAAAAAGGAAGCAAAGAAAAGGTGAACAGTTCTGAAAATAATAGTATTTATTACATAGGTTTTCTTAAAATGAAAATTTATTGTATTATATGGAATCCTCTTTTATGGTCTGCTTTGTAATTGCCAATTTTTTCTCATTTTTTTATTTAAATTTAAAATTTTTAAAAATACCAAAAATAAAAGGAGAAAGAAAAGAAAATAGCTTAACCAGGAGGGTAAATGGTCACAGAATGGAGAACTCTCCAACTGCAATGGTACCTCTGCACTTGTCTGTTCTGAAACTCACTGAATTTTGATATTCACACGTTTTGACAAGAAAAAAAAGTTTCAGCTCTTGACACCTGCTTGGCACTTGTCTCACTTGATTATGGTCTTGCTTGAGCAATAGGGATGTGAGGTTGGCTAGTCATGCTGCCCATCCCCCTGCTGCTGCTATTGCCCTTGGATGTGGGGAAGCTCCTCCCAGAGAAGGTGACAGATGAGCAGGAAAATCCACAATGCTGGGAGTGTGTGCATGGGTGGGCAGGTCTCTGGGCAGCTCCGGTGGTGGTTGCAGCCTATGATCTCCCAGCTCCCAACAGAGTGGCCCTAGAAGGGGCATGGAATGGCCAGTGTGCTCAACAGGAGAAGCAGCAGGGGCAGGAACAGGAGAAGTGGTACTGGCAAGAGCAGTGGCCGGCTGGAGCCAAGGCCACCAGGACTCCTGGCAGCTCGGAACCCCTGACTTGCCAGAGCCCTGGGAGGCAGAGGGCATAGAACTAGAGTTTCTGCTTCCATGTCCATCCCCCCACTTCTTTTTCCCCCTTCTTGCCAGCCAGTGGGGGAAGAATATAAACATCAGGGTCCCTCTCAAAAAGTGAACTGGGTCAAGAAAGAAGAAGGCTGGCTGCATAGAGCTGGGCTGGCTTGCTTCTTCACAGCTGGAATTCCCACTTATCTTTTTTAGGGAATTGGATGGGAAAGAATGGTTAGGCTACAAATTGGAGATGTATTCATTATGGGAAAATTTCATTCAGTTCTCATTGTTTTTGCCACTTGTGCCTTCTGGAACCAATTTACAATGAGTACCAAGTTACCACTGTAATTTCAGACTTGTTTGGTGCTCATCAAAAATCAAGGGAGGTCATTGGCTTTGAGGCAACAATAATCCATTAAACAGAATAAATCCATCCAAATGTATGGATTTGTAAGTGATAAATCAATGTGGAAAGTTCTGTGAATTTTTTCCCCTCCTCCACAGTTCCCACTTTTTTAGGGGACACAGTATTAAAGATTTCCAGAATTTCAAGTCATGAATTGTAATTCATGGGTCACCAACTAGATTTCATATTATCAGAACTAGAAAAACCTGCCTTAATAAAGTGTTTGCATATATGTGCTCACATCTATACAGGAAGTTGGAAGTGCTTTTAGTTTGGTGTTTTATTTTTCCTCTAGAGTTGTAAGCTAGCTGCCTCACTTGCTGGTGGTGCCTTGGGATAGAGATGGTACATTTCCTCCAGAATTTATCCCGGTGTTGGTGATATGTTCTAGATAATGACTTTGAAAATGCAGAAAGAAAAGTGAAATGGGGACATACGGTGCTGCTGAATTCCCTGGGCTGCAATAATGTAGGAGCTTTTGAGCAATTCACCTTCCAAATGAAAGAAGAGTTCTGGGTGCATCAGCCCTTAGAGAGGGAAGAAGGCAGGTGAGCAAGGGAAGGGAGAGAGGGATGAATAAGGGTACAGAAATGAATTTGTTACCTGCTGCCTCTCATTGACCTAGAGTGGGCAGGTTTTAACAGAAAGGTCTGATTGCTTGTCCTGTTTTGTCATTCTAATTGTAGCAATTGCCCAGTTGACCAGCAAAAATCCCTTTATTGAGTTAAAGACTAGGAGCCTCGACTTTTGGGGTGGTAGTGTGCATCTGAAGTGAAGAGTCAATCAGTTATGGCCTGGGAAGTCTGTAGTGTATGCTTCAATATTCTTTAAAAAAATCATACATAATAGATGGGGAACATAACATAAAGGGGTGAAAAAGAAGTGGTGGGTAGATGGAAACAAACAAACTGAATAATTTGATTAGCTGAAATATAAGCCCATCAAATTGTCATCATAGCTAGCTTTATCTAGAATTTCAAGGCTTATCAAGTGATATTTAGAAGCAATCTTATATGATCTCATATTTTGCTTTTAATAATCCTGTGAGGTAGGATCCATTATCTCCATTTTTCAGAGGGGGTAAAGATCAGAGAGGTTAAATGATTTGACTAGGGTTGTGTTGCTCATAAATTTCTGAGGCAAAAATTTTAACTCACTTATTCCTATCTCCAAGTCCAGGACTCCATCCATAATACAACCTAGTACCTCCTAGGGAGAAAAATAACTAGTCATTCAAAGACAGGACAAACACTGAATTAAAGCCAGATAGTGAAGTCTTAG
This sequence comes from Myrmecobius fasciatus, assembly GCA_023553655.1. Taxonomy (NCBI): domain Eukaryota; kingdom Metazoa; phylum Chordata; class Mammalia; order Dasyuromorphia; family Myrmecobiidae; genus Myrmecobius; species Myrmecobius fasciatus. Next base: position 38,662 of record JAJPUD010014272.1, read on the forward strand.
GCAGGTTGGTTGCTATATACTACACCTTCTCTGTTGAATTGGAGTCACTGTAGGGATAAATAAAAAATGAGCAGTATGATATTGTAGAAAGAGAAAAATTGAGAGTCTATAAATGAGGCTTTGAATGCTGTTTCTACTATATTTACTGTTTTGAAAAAGTCCCTTCTTGGAAGTCCCCTCTATGAATCTGTTATTCCAAGATTTCAGAAAATCAGATCTGCAAAGAGATTAAAATAATATAAGCTTTGTGTCTTCAACAGTAGTTGAAAGGTGCTATGTTTATGCATCTATAACCTGAGCAACAAAAGTCAAAGGACTTATCCATAGAAAGCTTATTCAAAATTACAATAGTCTAAGCATCCCAGTGGAAATCCAGTTACCAACATGATCATTATTCTTTGATGTGCAACAAAATTAAACACTTCCTGCTGTGTAGATCCTGCAGAAATGGGCTGCGAACTCACTGATATTTTCTTCTATGTCAAGCATAATGTTTTATGATGTCGGGCAGGGCCAGAAAAGTGAAAAGAAAAAGTCATTAAAGAAGAGAAAAATAAATAGCCATGAGAGAGAGCATGTATAAATTGCCCATTCTGACTTCAGGGGGGTAATTTTTAAAAGTGATATCATATGAAGCAGATTTATGTCTCTAGAGTCAATGCAAATGTAGGATTTATACAATATCCATTTATCAGCCACCAAAGGGTTGATTTATGGTATTGAAATCATACTTTGTATTCTGACTGCCTCAGAAAGTTCACTGACAGCACAGTCAGTGCTAGATCTCATTGGGTATAACTATGCTTGTGAATTAACACTGTCTAAGAAGGAAGGATCTTGAGGTGCTCATTAGAAAATTGGCCATTAATGCTTCTGGCAAGCTTGGCTCTTTGGTCAAAGTTTCATCATTATTTTAGTCATATAACTTCTATATCCTGTTGGGTCAGTGATCCTTTTGCTTGCGTTTTACAATAATAAATTATGCAAAGCTTTGAAACTCAATTCAGTTCAGATGAACTCATGACACTTGCTGTGGCAACTTGGCATCATGGCATATATTGCAATGATAATATACATGCATATGAACTGATAAAACATGAGATAATCCAATGAAAGCAAAACATAAGCTATGAATCAACTTTTTTTAAAGAGCATTTAATATGTACTTACTTGAGTAAGGTCCTGTGTTTGAATGTCATAAAAACACAAGCACGAGACCTATTCTGAACACTCAGGGTACATTTAGGAGAAAATATATCTCTTATTTTCTGACTGATGAATGCCTTCCTTTGTTGACAGGCTACCACTTAGCCCATTGGAGCGATTGCTTGTTATTTTTTTTTCTTTTCTTTAGCAAAATATCTATTTAAACTGATTACCAGAAATCTGTTCATCATGCTATTTAATTCAATATTGGATATACTGAACTTCTTTAAAACTCCCTTGGTCTCCTTTCCCTCTTCCAATTCTCTGATTGGAGAGATGAAGGATAAAGCTCTCGATTCTATCCTATGTGTGCCTGGTACATAGTAAACAATTAATATATATTTATTACATTGAACTAAATTGAGTATTTTTTGTTTTTATATTACCTTAATTTCCAACTATATGCCTATCTCATCCTCTCCTCGGAAAGGCATCTTTTATAATCAAGAATAAAGAGGGAAGGAACAAAGTTGTTTTGCAAAATTAAGCCACAAATCATATGAATGTTATAATGTATATAATATTTCATACCTATAGTATGCCTCCTCTGCAAAGAATAGATACGCTTTCTTCTCATTTCTATGGGTTCAAGCTTGATCATTAAAATTAGATAAGATCTTTCCATTTCAATCATTAAGATTCTTTCCATGTTTATCAATAGAGTCACCATGTAAATTAGCTTCTTTCTTCCACTATCTTCACTTTTCTTTTTTTCCCCCCTGAGGCAATTGGGGTTAAGTGACTTGCCCAAGGTCACACAACTAGGACATGTTAAAAGTACCTGAGGTCAGATTTGAACTCAGGTCTTTCTGACCAGGGCTGGTTACTTTATCCACTGCACCACCTAGCTGCCCCTGCTATCTTCACTTTTCATTAACTCAAAAACATTTTCCAATGCTCCTCATTATTCTTCATGGTCATTTTTTCTCATGGCACAGTAATATTTCTTTATATATATGTATTAAATATACATATATATGTGTCTGTTTGGGGGGGGCACTAAGTCAATGGATATCTACTTTTCATCCTGTTATTTATTACCACAAAAGTAATTATTTTGGCATCGCTGAGACTTTCCTTTCTAATTCTGATCTTTTTTGGGGGTTATTTCCCTATCAGCAACATCTCTGGGTGAAAGGAAATGGAAAAATTTGGGCAAGATTACAATAAACTTTGTAATTTAACAAGTAGTTAAAGAATCACATCTATATTTTAGTGATAAATGGATTAACAGCAAGAATAACATAGCTAGAGTATTAAAAGCAAGACTTGCTTTGCCCTAGTTCTATTCTGACTGGTGTGTGTGTGTGTGTGTGTGTGTGTGTGTGTGTGTGTG
>JAJPUD010014273.1:0-10741 GCA_023553655.1 Myrmecobius fasciatus
CCCCCCCAAAAAAATTTGAGTTTTTTGAGGTAGAAAGAAACTGGAAACCCAGGGGGTTTTAAATTTCATTTGTGTTGAACTAGTATAATAGTTTATTGTCCTAAGATCTTGCTTAGGGCAATAGTCTTGAAGGTTTATGTGGTCCCTTTCTTTCAATTTTTAGAGAACTAATTAAAGTCAATTATTAATAAAAATAATACAAGTCTTAAACCCCAGGTAATTTCTGCTGGCTTTTTGGAATTTATTTTTCAATCCCAGATTTTAAGATTTTCTGGTTTCTAATTTCAACTAAAAAGCAGAGAAGCAATTGTAGTACATTAATGTATTTGGGATATTATTGTTACCAAGGAAACAGTGAATGTGAGGAATGTGGATAAAATTTGGAAAATTCAATTACAATTCAAAGAAAAGTGAAATCTAAGAGAAGAAGCTTTATAATGACTGACAAAATGAAAACAAGAATAAAAGACATCAAAAGATAAATAAATGCAAATGATTAACCTTGATTCCAAAAACCTGATGATGAAACATGTCTTCCTTTTCTTAGTAGCAACTTGGTGAGCCTGAGGTGCAAATTGAGGAATGCTTTCACATATGGTCAATGTTTAATTGTAATTTTTTTCTTTAACTATATATCTTTGTTACATGGGAATGTTCTATTGGGAACAGAGTTAATATTTGAGAATGACAGAGATATAAGAGAAAAATAATAAAACTTTTTAAAAATTCTTTAAAAGATGAGAGAGGTTACTTCCATGTAGACCCACTAATATGAAAATGAATGTAGCCTCATGTTGTATAAATAGCTTCATGAACTTCTGGGAATGTCAAGGGTTTTACTAGTGTAGAAAAAGGATGAAAATTTTTAAATCTGGGATAGAAAAAGAAATTCTAGAAAGCCAGCAGAAATTACCTGGGGCTTGAGATTTGTATTATTTTTATTAATAATTGACATTAATAAGTTCCCTAAAAAGTGAAGGAAAGGGACCATATAAACCTTCAAGACTATTGCCCTAAACAAGATTTTGGGGCAATACATTATTATCCTAGTTCAAAACAGACAAATTAAAAAATTAAGATGAGCTTACTTCTTTTTCTCAAATTGTGTAGATTGTTTTGAACACAGCTGCCAGAGGCAAGAGTTTCCTCATTTTTTTCCCATTCTACATAAAGAGAAAAAAGGGAAGATTAAAGAAAAAAATGCCATCAATGCCAAATCTATGAATGGAGAGAGATCTGGGAATTTCATCCCTTTCCTTTTCTGTTTCAAGATATAAACCCTTCCACAACTAAACTCTGTCATTTCATAATGCCATTTGCTAGTTACACACACATATAGGGAGAGAGAGACAGGCAGACAGACAGACAGACACGGAGACAGAGTCAGAAACACACAGAGAGAGACAGGGAGAGACACAGAGAGAGAGACAGAGAGATACACACATAGAGAAAGAGAGAGAGAGAGAGAGAGAGAGAGAGAGGAATTATAAAAAAAAAAGTGAATATAAACCCACTTTCTAAAATTAAAGGAAAAAGAGCATCTCTACAAATTAAAATCATTGAATTCCCTATTTAAATCAAGCTTAAATAAAATGTTCTATAAGAAAAGACTTGTGTATACATAATTAACTTTCATGTAAAGAGGCAACTTATTTTGGACTCAAAATTTATAAAAGTTATTTGTAACATATCAATCTATCAATCTATATATCTATCTCCTCACTGGGACAGCTAGGTGACATAGTGGATAGAATGTTAGGTCTGGAGTCAGGAAAAACATCTTTGTGAGTGCACATCTGGTCTCAGACACTTATTAGCTATGTGACCCTGAGCAAGTCACTTACCCTTGTTTGCCTTAGTTTTCTCATCTATAAAATAAGCTGGAGAGGGAAACAGCAAACAACTCCAGTACCCTTGCCAAGAAAATCCCAAATAAGAGTCACAAAAAGTTAGACACAACTTTTTGATATCTTTGTCTCTTCTACCATGTTCCTAGTAAGCTCACCATTTGGTGATCCTATCATCCTATCACAAGATCCTATCACAGCTCATCAATATCTTTACCTCTTTAATTGAAAGGGGAGCCATGAATTCTTCACATTCCATTCATGTAGGGGAGACTAGAGAAAGATGTCCAATTCTCCTCATTTCACATCATTCTTCATGTATTTCAAATTTTCTTGATTTCTCATGCTGAAGACTGGGTACTTTCTCTCCCCTTTCTCCTACTTAGCACAGTGCTTAGCACTTATTAGGCATTTAATATATGTTTATTGACTACTTATTATTAGAAACATGTTTTTGATATATTTTAGTCAATCACAGCACAGTATAATATCAGTTACATTTCCATTTCCTACAGCTTTCTCTTCTTTCCGAGAATTTATGACCATCAAATTTTCCTCCATCAAAAAAAGGAATCAGTTTAGAAAGGTTGATATAGTATGGTACTGATGTGTCAACTAGAGAGCCTAAGTTCCATTTTCAGCTTTACCATTTACTGTGAGACAATCAATCAATACTTCAACAAATATTTACTGAATGTCTGCCTTGTGCAAGACACTAGCAAGTGTAGCAAAATAATCTTAAAGACCTCAAGGACTCCCTGTACTTCAATTTCTCTGCTTAGCAAAGAGGAAACCATCTTTTCTTTTTTGTCCCCCTTTCTTAGATTCTTTAAGTACTTCATTTGTTGGGAGATTGATGGAAAGAAGAGGTTGCATCTTATTTTTTAAAAAAAAGTAACAAGAAGTAATGTCACTACCTTTTAGCCTTCCAGTGAATGAATATAATGGACTCTTATAATTTTAGAGTTGAAAGGGGCTACTGAGATTATCTAATCTAAATTTCCCCATTTTACCAGAGGATAACCTAAAGATGACATTCTTCTTTAATTATTTCTCTTTTAATAATATATGAACCTTTCTATTTTTTGTTCTTATTCAAATATTATTCTAGAAATGTACAATCATATATTAACTTCAAAAGAAAAGCACAATATTGTGGAAATCCAGGATAATATTATAGCCACATACTTGAATCATAAAATACAAAATCTGGTAGAAAGCTTAGCACTCTCCTATCCTAGTTAAACTCTTCATTTGACAGGTAAGTAAACTGAACTACAAAGCAGTTAAAGGGAACAGGTCAAAATTCAGACAAAACTCTTAGTTCAGTATTCATTCCATTAGATCACATTTCTAGGTAAGATGAAAGGCATTTATCATTTTTGAAGATATATGATTTCACCTACTAGTATTAGTATCTAATAGTATTGCTTGGTTCAATAAAAAAACAGCATAAAATTAAAGTAAAATATTTATATTTTATAAATACAATAAAAAGTGTTGGTATTTAAGCTTTTGTGGAACAATTACATTTGATATGGTAATACATAATAGTTTTAAAAATATCTGGTGGTAGATTTATTTTGTTTGTAGAAGATAAAGACAAAGGCATAAATTCAATTATTTAAAACAAAAAATGGGGGGAAAAGTGTCCATGTAGTATACACATAGCTTTGTCCTTGATATTTATATAAAGATTTTCTTTGGTCTAGATCTTAGATGTGCCATTATTAGGAATTACTACAAGGATTCATAAATCAGCAAGGTTTTTGGAGATTCTCTTTAGTGTATTACCCCAGCAAAATAGAAGTTAGTCTCATTTTGCTCATATTTTCTTAGCAGAGTTTGAGATTGATGTATAAATTTAAAGAGTGTATGGTAATGATCTAAATGTGTGTGCGTAAGTATATATGTATATGTATTCTCAGATATCCCCTCCTAATATTCCATCAAGTAGAATGAAATTTAAATTTAAATTTTATCTCTGATCTTTCCTTTATATAATGTCAAAAACTAAAAATCATAGAATATTGGTTTTAGTAATATTCAAATTCATTTGATGTAGTCATGTTCTAAGATATGAGTTAAAATCTCAATGCTGATAGTAACTGTTAGTGAGTCAATTAACATCTCTCTGAAACTTTCCTCATCTATTAAAAAATAATAAAATCTATTTTACTTACCTAATACAGTTGTTGTGAGTCTCAAATGATATGTTAAAACACTTTGCAAAAGGTTATGTCAGCTACTGTTATAAAATATGGCAATGGTAGTGACTTTTAAAAGAAATAGTATCTCAAGCAATATATTTAAAGTATATTTAATACTTTGGTAAATAATATTTTATTTTTAAAGATGATGTCTTACCACAGTAAGGGGTATTTAATAATGAAACTGAATTCTTTGTAAATTTGTAGATTTTGTACCCTCATTAATGTAGTTCACCTGAGGATTATATCCAAATGAATTACTCTAGTTTCAATTAATTGGTACTAAGCTATTTAGAGAAAAGGTGTCAACCTATTATATATTTAAAAATCAATTTGTAAAGTTGTAATATGTGTACACAGATAAATAAATATACCAATTGTGGTTTGTAATTTTTTGTAATATTTGTAATACTTGATCAAGTCTGTAATTTTACTAGTGTGGAGAACTCCCAGTTGAGGACATTCTCATAATCAATATGAAAATTTCACTCCAGTTTAGTATTGGAAGATGACCTTTTGGGAACTAAACTTGAGCCTCTAAGAATCAAAGCTTTTTTTTTCTTAGACTGTATCATTTCTGTGACTTCAAATCCAATGTCTTTCTACTATACTATACTCTCTATTTTCTATTAATAAAAAAGGATAAAATAAGAGATTGACACTGGTAAGCAAATACCCCAGTGAAATTTATTTTCTTACTTATACAAAGGAAAACTCACTGATAAGAGGAGATACATACACAGTGACCAGCTTAAGTGGAAAAGAAAATTTTGAGTATTTTTTGAAAGAGTGAAATTTTGTCTTTTTTCTTGCATGAAAATGTGAAAAATAAAGGAAAAAACTGTGATTTCCAAACGATTGTCAGTTTTATATTTAAGATTTCCTATTACAGAAATATATATATATATATATATATATATATATATATATATATATATATAAAATCTTGAATCTCAAATAAAATTTATTTACATTTAGTAAAAATAGGGGTTGGTATGAGGATAGGGTACCTTAGCACTTAGTACTTAGTATTATCTGATTTTCAATTTTAGTGAGAAATTACTCTTTAAATATTTAAAATAGGACCATTTAAAGTATTCCAAATTATCCACAAGTGGTTCAGTAAGAGTAATAAAAGAAAAAAAAAACTGTGATTTCCAAACGATTGTCAGTTTTATCTTTAAGACTTCCTATTACAGAATATATATGTATACATATATATATACATACAATCTTGAATCTCAAATAAAATTTATTTGCATTTAGTAAAAATAGAGGTTGGTATGAGGATAGGGTACTGTAGCACTTAGTACTTAGTATTATCTGATTTTCAGTTTTAGTGAGAAATTACTCTTTATATATTTAAAATAGGATCATTTAAAGTATTCCAAATTATCCACAAGTGGTTCAGTAAGAGTAAAAACAGTAGTAAATTCTTTCTTCCATTTTAATCTCTTCCTTTTAAACTTATCCATAAGTAAACAATGGCTCAGAAACTGTCCCATGACATAAAAAGTCCAATATACACAGAGTATTTTTTTCACTTTCCTGATCCAGGACTCCCACCCAGAAAACCAGGGGAAATATAAGCTTGGGATTTCTAATTATTTTGAAAACAACTATCAATGTTCAGCATATAGTAGATAAAGGTTTTATTAAAAGAAAATAAATCATATAGTAAATCTTTATATAGTCAATCACTAAACCTCAAAATGTATGTAAATCCTCTGGCACTCACTGTTAGAATTCTTTTGCCAATAAATCAAGTGTTTTCTAATTAAAGATGGGTCAGATCATGGCATTTTTAAACTTGCTTCTTCTCTTTCCAGTTTTAGTTGCCCTTGATAGCACCATTTCTAGTAAGCATTACTTTTTAGACAATGTAAATCACAGTTCCCTGTTCAATTTTCCTTGTGCAAGATGAGAGCAAAGCCCCTCAAACAGAACCATTATTCTCATTCTTAGAGGACATTTTCTCTTTTTTCCTTTATTTTTCCATCCTTCTCAGTTACCAACACTGGTCATCATTTTATACACCTGGATAATATCATATTTTACCAGTTTGTTCATATATGAGAGGTTTGAAGACAGGAAAACCATGCAAGCATTCACTAAGTTCATTTCTCTACTGTCCTAAATATGGACCCTATCTGTAAAAAGTATGAATCATGAAGGAATAGAAAACATTTTGAACTGAATCAAGAAATATACGTTCAAATCTCAGATAAAACTAACTAAATTTATGACCATGGGCTTTTCAACTCTTAGCTCAAAATCAAAATGTGAATTGTTGATAATATCATCTATGATCTTTTATATTTAGGTTCTTTTATAACTCCCTATTCTTTATCTGCTTGACCTATTTTACAAATTCAAGGTATTTGATGTGAAAAATTATTCTTCCAAGTATTGAATAAAGTCTTATGCATGCCTTGCAGAGAGATATTAATTTAGGGGAATCAGGAATTAACTGCATTATACTGATTGCAAAAATTGATTGTTAGGTCTTGCTGCTCAAAAAACCATATACGATCCTATCATAGCAACTGGTTTCTGACTTCATATTTACATGATAAAAAAATCACACCTTTCCCTATACATGGGAAGAATCCTTTACAACCTAAAAATAACTATATATTCAAAGAATGCAAGATAAATTTCCAGTGTCTTGTTTTGGGGGAGAAAAAATTTTAGAACAATCTTCTTTAGATTGAGGAGATAGCTTTCTCTCCAAAAATATTACTATAAGTTACTACAAAAAGTAGAAAGATGAGACATTATAATCAGCTCCTGGTGGGAGAAGCAGAAAAAAAACTCCAAGCTGGAGAAAGCTTATGACTGGAGGAAATCACAGAAAGTTGGAAAAATGGAAGCTCTGAGGAATCACCTTCAGCCAAGAATGCAAAAGCACGGACAAAAGCAAAATTCACCAAGAAAGGCCTCAGGACTAAGAAAGTGGAGTTACAAAAATTGAACTGACAAGAGATGGATCTGGAAAGAAGCTATGTAGTTAACTATTCCCTCTTTCTCCCTTACAGACTCCAAAACAGTCATCTTGCATTTCATTTACTCCAAGGAGCTCCTTCAGGGGACGTTTTAAGCCTTTCCCTCTGGGCTCTGATGGGGGCAAAGTTTACTTTTTGTTTTGTTTTAAATATTTACTTTGTCTTTCTAAATAGTGGTAACCATAGGAGATTGCTAGTGGATGTTAGACTTCATGGGAATATAACTGAGAGGAAGCACCAGAACAAAGAAAGAACTCCAGAGAAGAGTTATAGATCTAAAACTGAATGAGCTGTTTTGCTCAATTTTGTTTTCTAGCAGCACAGTATTTGGAATTAACAAAAAGACTAGAGAGAATCAGAAATGCTTTGATACTGCTGGATGGAGTGGAGGAGTACTTATTACATTGGGAAAACCATCTGGGTAGTGAGTCAGGAGCACCAGGCACAGAAACAAATCATTAATTAGTATAACTATCTCTCAAATGAAGAAACTCTCTCTTCCATTAAAAGCAGGCTTCTTCTTTGCAATGTATAGTTTTAGAGTTACTTATCACATAGTTCATTGACGTTATATAGCCTTTATGCCATAAAATTAGCACTTGAACCCAGGTCTTCCTGCTTCTGAAGTAAGCTTTCTATCACTTTCACGTGACATTCTCTCTTTATTGTCTGCATGTAGATAAAAATTCAATCCTATAGATTTCCCCAAATAACCTCAATTAAAGCTAATTATATTAATTAAATTTGATGAAAAGGGACCAGAGCACTAGATCAATGAGAAAGAAGACACAGCAGTTAAAAAAAGAGAATGTCAGGAAGAACAGTTGAACCAGGCCAAGTATATGTATAGGAAAAAGGTACTGAAAGTGATGCAATTGTAAAAGCAATGAAAGAATACATTTTTAAAGGGTATAGAAGAGGGAAAAATATCAAAGAAAATGTCAATAGAAAAGATATTAGCAATATTTACTTATTCCCATTTTCTTGCTACTATAAATTCCCCATAAAATCTACATGAGAATTATCTACAAATGTTTAAAAGGGAACAGACAGGTCTTACAGATAATTTATAGCAACCTACATCTTTATAATCACAAATTAGAATTGCAGATTTTACTATGTAAACTGTCAAATAGAAAAAAACTGAATTAGTAGAGCAAAATATAAGCTAAAGCATTATCCCATACTTATGTAAAATCACCTATTACAGAAGTAATCATAACAACCCCTGATCTGGAAATGGGGATGTACCCCAAACCCTTGCTGAGATACATGCACTTTGGTAAGTCAACACAACTCATGATTGGGTACCTTTGAGCCATGGTGACTAGTGAGACATTCAGAAGATAAATGGACACTGAGTAATGTGGGGAACATGTGTTATAGGGAAAAAACCTTTTTCCTGAGTAGTTCATAAGAACAATAGAAAGAGCTGTTTGTCTTTTAAGGCTCCTATCTTTTGGAAATGTTGGAAGAACTTTCTCTAAATTGAACTTTCAATAAAGGCATTGGGAATTTCTTCCCTTCTCTCACTGGCAATGGGTGCTATTGTTTAATTGAACCTCTGTCCCTGATGTCTTTTTTTCTTCCTTGCTGTGTTCTTTTCTTGGCATAGCAAAACAGTTAATGATTCTGAGGAAATTATTATATCTGAGTAGTTGGCAATTACCTTGTGAATTTGAGAGTTTTTGATTTTTAGCAACCTAGTGAGATTTATTTATGTAAAAACATAATTCTCAATGAAGATAATGCACCATTACCAGGATGGGTTTGTAGGAGGGGAAACTAAAGAAAGCTTGTGTGTCCTGGCTGGTCAGGAGATCTAAATTTTGTATGATGCTTGTCGAGTTCGCTAAGGGGCATGTGGTGATATGGGGAACTAACAAAGAGCCTTTACTTTTCAGAGTAAAATGGGCTAATCGAAGTGTTTTTTGTTTTCTGTAAAACATGCAGATGTGGATGAAGAAATTTTTCTGGTAAAGGAAATAAACTACTATTCTATAACTAATAACCAAATTTTAGAATGAGTACTTTTTCTAAAAAAGAGCCTGATAGCCACATTTTGATGAGACTCTAGAAAACAGCTGCATCTAAGTGTCATTCAGAGATTTCAGTGATGCTACTATGATATAGAGACAACTGTGTGTGTGTGTGAGAGAGAAACAGAGAGACAGAGACAGAAATTGAGAAATACACAGAGAAAGACAGAGAGACGAAGAAGAAGAAAGAGGAGGAGGAGAAGGAGGAGGAGGAGGAGGAAGAGAACGAGGAAGTGGAGGAGGAGGAGAAGGTGACCACGTGAACTTCAAAACACTGATGAACAAAAAGTTCTCACCTTTAAGTGCAAGTGTCCCTTGGAGAAGAAATAGCTGATGACTCAGAAGTTGAGAGAGTAGAACAGCCTTCAGTCCCAGCTCAGAAGGCAAATTCTGGGAAACCAAACTGTTTCCTGGAAAAAGAAGATAAAGCCACCCCTTGCAAACATAAAGGATTCCTGTGCTCAAAGCCAAGGTTGAGAATTGCACAGAAAGCTTGGGACAGTGCCCCCTTTATCTAGGAGTAGACTTTGACTTATAAAAATCACAAAAGAGGAAATGCCAAAAAAAAAAAAAAAAAAGAAAGGAAGCAAGAAATAAACTATGATGACAGGGAAGGCCAGAACACCAATTCAGACAAGGACAAAATGTCCACAGAGGAAATCTCAAGAAAACAACACCTTCAAAAATAAAATTTAAAAAAGAGAGCTACAAAATGTAACTGAAGAAAATCACACATTAAAAACTAGAATGGGACAAATGAAAGCTAATGACTGTGAGACATCAAGAATCAGTCAAACAAACTAAAAATATTGAAAAATGGAAGAAAATACAAAATACCTCATTGGAAAAACAGCCAACCTAGAAAATAAACCCAGAAGAGATAATTTAAAAATTACTGGTCTACTTGAAGGCCATGACCAAAACAAGAGCCTAGATAGCATCCTTCAAGAGATCATCAAGGAAAACTACCCTGATATTTTAGGAAAAGAGGGGGAAATAGTCATTGAAAGAATACATTGATCACCTTCTGAAAGAGATCTCACCAGGAAAACCCCAAAGAACATTGTTACAAAACTCCAGAAGTGTAATCTCAAGGAAAAAATACTGCAAGCTGGAACACAAAAACAATTCAAATATCAAGAAGCAGTAGTCAGGATTACCCAGGATCTGGCAGCTTAAAGGATCTGAGGGCCTGGAATACCATATTCCAAAAGGCAAAGGATCTGAGGTTACAAACAAGAATTAACTACTCAGTGAGACTTAATGTGATCTTTCAGGGGAGGCGATGGATCATCAGTAAAGTAAGAGAGTTTCAATCATTTCTATTGAAAAAAACAGAACTAAACAAAAATTTAATCTTCAAACAGAGGAATCAAGAGAAGCATAGAAAGGTAAACAGGGAAAAATATATATATTATTTAAAGGTTAAATTGTTTGCATCCCTAAATGGGAAAAAAATCTGTAATTCTTGAGAAGTGTTTCTATCACTGGGACAGATAGAATGTGACTACATTTGACATAGAGAGCCCATATAGAATAAAGGTAAAAGGCTGGAACAAAAATTATTATGCTTCAGCTGAAGTAAAAAAAAAAAAAAAAAAAAAAAAAAGCAAGGGTAGGAATTCTGATCTCAGATAAAG
>JAJPUD010014273.1:10841-41202 GCA_023553655.1 Myrmecobius fasciatus
AAAAAAAAAAAAAAAAGCAAGGGTAGGAATTCTGATCTCAGATAAAGCAAAATGTACTTTCCTTACTTCTCTCTTTTTTTTTATAAAGGGTACTGTAAACAATGAAATAGTAGCTATATTAAATGTATATGCACCAAGTGATAGAGTAGCCAAATTCCTAGAGAATATATTAAACTAGTTACAGGAAGAAATCGACAGCAAAATATTAGTGGGGGACCTCAACCTTTCGCTGTTAGAATCAGACAAATCTAACTACAAAATAAACAAGAAAGAAACTAGGGAGGCTAATAGGATCCTAGAAAACCCAGATATGATACAGATCTAGAGAAAAATTGAATAGAGACAGAAAGTAATGCACCTTCTTCTCAGCTGTACATGGAACCTACACAAAAATTGACCATGTATTAGGGCATAAAAACCTCACAATCAAATGCAGAAAGGCAGAAAAAAACAAATGCTTCCTTTTCAGACCACAATGCAATAAAAATTATATCCAATAAAGGGACAGTGAAAGATTTAAAACCAATTGGAAATTAAATAATCTGATTCTAAAAAATGGGTGGGTCAAACAACAAATCATAGAAACAATCTATAATTTCATCCAAGAGAATGACAATAATGAGCAACATACCAAAACCTATGGGATTCAGCCAATGCAGTTCTTAGGGTAAATTTTATATTTCTAAATAGCTACATGAATAAAATAGAAAGAGGAGATCAATGAATTAGGCATGCAACTGAAAAAGCTAGACAAAGAGCAAATTAAAAATCCCTAATTAAATACCAAATTAAAAATTCTGAAGCTCAAAGGAGAGATCAATAAAATTGAAACTTAGAAAACTATTTGGACTAATTAATAAAATTAACAGTTAGCTTTATTAAAAACTAAATAAATCCTTAGTTAATTTGATTAGAAAAAAAGGAAAGAAAAAAAATCACCAGCATCAAAAATGAAAAGGGTAAACTTACCACCAGTGAAAAAAAATAAAACAATAATTAAGAGCTATTTTGCCCAACTGTATGGTAGCAAATCTGATAATCTAATAGAAATGGATGAATATTTACAAAAATATAAATTGCCCACGTTAACATAAAAGAAAATAAATTACTTAAATAGTTCCATTTTAGAAAAAAATATTTGAACAAGTCATTAATGAACTTCCTAAGAAAAAAAATCTCCAGGATCAGATGGATTCAGAAGCAGATTCTATCAAACATTTAAAGAACAATTAATTCCAATACTGTGCAAAGTATTTGGAAAAATAAGTAAAGAAGGAGTGCTGCTGAATTCCTTCTATGACACAAATATGGTACTGATACCTAAACCAGAAAGAGCCAAAACAGAAAGAAAATTACAGACCAATCTCCCTAATGAATATTGATGCAAACATTTTAAATAAAATATTAGAAAAGAGATTTTAGCAATTTATCATCAGGATAATACCTTATGAACAAGTGGGATTTTATACCAGGAATGTGGAACTGATTCAATATCAGGAAAACATAATCAACCATATCAATAACAAAACCAATCATATGATACTCTCTATAGATACAGAAAAAGCTTTTGACAAAATACAGTACCTATTCTTACTAAAAGTACTAGAGAACATAGGAATAAAGATAGCTTATCTTAAAATAATAAGCAGTATATATCTAAAACCTACAGCAAACATTATTTGTAATGGAGAGAAGGTTGATGCATTCCCAATAAGATCAGAGGTGAAACAAAAGTGCCATTATCATCAGTATTATTTAACATTGTAGTAGAAAAGTTCGCTTTAGCAATAAGAAAAGAAAAAGAAATTAAAGAAATTAGAATAGGCACTGTGGAAATAAAACTATTACTCTTGGCAAATGATATGATGATATACTTAGAAAATCCTAGAAAATCATCCAAAAACCTACTGGAAACAATTCACAGCTTTTGAAGTTGCAGAATTTAAAATATATGCAAACAAATCATGAGCATTTCTGTATATTATTCACAAAACCCATCAGCAAGAGATAGAAAAGAAATTCCATTTAAAGTAACTGTAGACAAAATAAATTGTTTGGGTGTCTACCTGCCAAGACAAACCAGGAACTGTACAAACACAGTTACAAAACACTTCTCACACAAATAAAGTCAGATCTAAATAGTTGGAAACATGAATTGCTCATGAGTAGGCCAAGCTAATATAATAAAAATTATAATTCTACCTAAATTGGTGTACTTGTTTAGTGCCATACTAATCAAACTAACAAAAAATTATTTTATAGACCTAGAAAAAATAATAACAAAATTTATTTGAAAGAACAGTCAAGAATATCAATGGAGCTAAAGAAAATAAAATACAAAGGATGGTGGCCTAGCAGTACCAGACTTAAAACTATATTATAAAGCAGCAATCAACAAAACCATTTGGTAGTGTCTAAGAAATAGAGTAGTGGATCAGTGCAATAAATTAGATACATTAATCAAGACCTATAGTAATCTAGTATTTGATAAACCATCAAACTCCAACTTTTGAAATAAGAACTCACTACTTGACAAAAATTGTTGGGAAAACTGGAAAATAATATGCCAGAAACTCAGCTTAGACCTACATCTCATATCCCATACCAAAATAAATACCCCTCAAAGAGGGGTAGATGATTTGGGCATAAAGAGTGATACCATAAGCATTTTAGGAGAGCAAGGGATAATTTACCTTTGGAGAAGGGAGGAATTTATGACCAAAGAAGACCTAGAGATTATTATTAAAGACAAAATGAATGACTTTGATTACATTAAATTAAAAAGGTTTTGTACAAACAAAACTAATTGAAACAAGATTAACAGGGAATACTAAACTGGGAAAAAAATCTTTACATTTAGTGTTTCTGATAAAAGTCTCATTTCTAAAATATATAAGGAACTATGCCAAACTTAAAAGAATACAAGTCATTCCCCAAATGATAAATTGTCAAAGGATATAAAAAATTTTAATATGATGAAATTAAAGCCACCTAGAGTTATATGGAAAAAATTCCCTAAATCACTACTGATAGAAGAAATGCAAATTTAAAAAATTCTGAGATATCACCTCATATCTCTCAGGTTGGCTAAGATGACAAGAAAAAATAGTGATAAATGTTGGAAGGGATGTGTGAAAACTGGGACACTAATACATTGTTGGTGGAGTTGTGAAATGATCCCACCATTCTGGAGAGGAATTTGAAGTTATGCCCAAAGTACTATAAAATTGTGTATACCTTTTGACCCACAGTGCTATTCCTGGGTCTGTATCTGTAAGGCAATCATAAAGGATGGAAAAGGACTCAGATGTACAAAAATGCTTGTAGCAGCTTTTTTTGTGGTGGCAGATAATTGGAAAATTAGTAGATGCCCATCGATTGGTAATGTCTGAATAAGCTGTGATATATGAATGTAATCGAATATTATTGTTCTATAAAAAACAAGGAACAAGGTGATTTTTAGACAGGTCTGGAAAGATTTACACAAACTGATGCTGAGTGAAACAAGCAAAACTGAATCCATTATATACTGTAACAGCAAGAATGTGAGATGATCAACTATGAAAGACTTGGTTCTTCTCAGTAGTTCCCAAAAGACTTTAATGGAAAATGCCATCCTCATACAGAAAAAGAACTATGGAGACTGAATAAAAATCAACATATGTGAGGTTCATGCCTTTTATTTCTTCTTCTTTTCATAGTTTTTCTCTTTTGTTCTGGTTCTTCTCTCCCAATATGATTTATAAAACAATGTGTATTAAAAGTAAATTAAACAAACAACAACAAAAAAGAATACTGGAAATACCTGCCCCTCAGTGTCATCCCTGATGAGAAAGATACTTTCCTTCTCTTCATGTGAAAGCTAGAAAATCATATTAAAAGGAATTGTATACTATGACTCTATGACCACTAACTGAAATTATTTGGCTTAAAACTTTTTCCCCATTCAGAGTCAAAGACAAGGATTTGAACATTATGAACTTCTAAAGAGAAGAGCTTGATAATAAATAATTGTGCCAGAAGAAAGGTCTGAAAGTGACAGCGGAGAGGAAGGAGGTCAATTCCTCCTCCTACTCTTGTGTTCAGTAGTATTTTCAAAGTAGATATTTTAAAAAGAAAAAATTAAACAATAATTTTTCAGGCCAGACTTTATGTCACATTGTATTCCCCTGAAAACTTCAGACTTGTGCTACTTAAACTGTTTAGAATGTTAATAAGTCTGTTTTAGTGACCCTAAATATCCAAAAGCTCAAAGGATTAATCAGTTTTTTATTATCTGGATTTATAAGTTGTGAAGTATCCACAATGGAATTTTATTTTATTTTTTAATAATAGCTTTTCTATTTTCAAAATATATGAAAAGATAGTTTTTAACATTCACCTTTGCAAAACCCTGTGTTCCAAATTCTTCTCCCTTCCTTCCCCTCATCCCATCCCTTAGACAACAAGTAATTCAATATGTGTTAAACATGTGAAAATCTTCCATACATATTTCCACATTTATCATGCTGCCCAAGAAAAATCAGATCAAAAAGGAAAAAATGAGAAAAAAACCCCAAAATATAAGCAAACAACAAAAGTGGTGAAAATATTATGTTGTGATCTACACTCTTCCCACAGTCCTCTCTCTGGATGAAAATGGCTCATTCCATCACAAGTCAATTGGAATTGGTCCGAATTACCTCATTGTTGAAAAAAACTATGTCCATAAGAATTTGATCATTATATAATCTTTTGTTCTGGTTCTTCTCTCCCAATATGATTTATAAAACAATGTGTATTAAAAATAAATTAAACAAACAACAACAAAAAAGAATACTGGAAATACCTTGCCATGTGCAATGTTCTCTGGGTTCTACTCATTTCACTGAGCATCAGTTCACGTAAGTCTCTCCAGGCCTCTCTGAAATCATCCTGCTGGTTGTTTTTTACAGAACAATAATATTCCATAACATTCATACACCATAATTTATTCAGCCATTCTCCAATTGATGGGCATCCATTCAAACTTCCAGTTTCTAGTCACTACAAAAAGGGCTGCCACAAACATTCTTGCACATGTAGATCTTTTTCCCTTTTTTTACGTTCCCTTTGGGATACAGACCCAGTAGAGACACTGCTGGATCAAAAGGTATGCAGTTTGATAGCCCTTTGGCATAGTTACAAATTGTTCTCCAGAATGGTTGGATCAGTTCATTAACTCCACCAACAATATATTAGTGTCCCAGGTTTCCCACAGCTCCTTCAATATTTGTTGTTATCTTTTTCTATCATGTTAGCCAATCTGAGAGGTGAGTAGTGGTATCTCAAAGTTGTCTTAATTTGCATTTCTCTGATCAATAGTAATTTACCACATTTTTTTTCATATAACTAGAAATGCCTTTTTTTTCTTCATCTGAAAATTGTCTGTTTATATTCTTTGACCATTTACCAATTGGAGAATTGTCCAATGACTTGTCACAATGACATTTTACCAGAAATCTTTTTGGTGTATTATGTTTATAAGTATGTGTATAAATGAATGGACATAATTCTAATTCAGTTTTAATTTAATTAAAAAATAGCACCACACTAGAAATTTTGGAATGAAGTGAAATATCAATTGGGAAAAGTTTATTTCCAAAAGGAATAAATATTGATTTAAAAAAAAAAGAAGCAGCAAATTTTGAGGAAAGTGCTTTTAGAATCCAAGGAATAAGTTATTAATTGTATAGTCTTGGACAAGTCACTTAAGGTCTCTGCGTCTCAATTTCCTCCTTGGCAAAATAAAGGGACTATATTAAAGAATCAAGTCCCTTCCCATTTTAAACTGATGTTACTGTGAAATGTTAGCTGCCTCCAGAAACATTTGAAATGTAGTTTGTGATCTTAGACTTTTATTGTCTTTTCAATAAAAATATATGTATAATCTACTCTATATCATGAATATATCTCTTAGATTATGTAGCCTATTGAGACAGCAAAAAGTACTGTATGGAAAATTGAACCTAAAATCAAGAAAGTCTGGTTCAAATCCTGTGTCTGATTTTAAAAGTCATGTGATTATGGAAAAGTCACAATCTAGCTGAGTTAACTCTTTAAAAACCTGTATGTTAAAGTATAGACATGTTGGATGAACAGGTTTAAATACTTACATTACATATTTGTAGGCTATTGTATTTGTAAGGTCAAATAACAATATCAGGCAAATGTCTTGCAATTAATAGAAGAAAAGTCTTTTCTTTTTTCAAAAGGCACATCATATATAAGTTCCCCAGTTTGGGGTGGGATTGTATATTTTTTAAATTTGTTAAATTTTACTAAAAGTTGATACACCTATATGACAGTGATTTCCTACCTCTATTTGACATATTTAGGACTAAAAAAAATTAACTTCACATGGAAAAGTTTTCAAAATAGTTAATGATAGCAAATCAAGAGAAGGACAATTTACTTTAAGTACATTTCTAATAGTACTTTTTCTCATGAAAAACTAGAAAATATGTTTCTCTCTTGAGCCAAATAGCTCAAAAATATCCAAACTTAATTAAGACATCAGAAATATATCATTTGAAGGGCAATTTGGAAGATGTAATAACTCCCACTTTGCTCCTTGTGCTGCTGTTTTCATGACTCCTAAAAACACAATTTATTCCAAAAAGATGATTTCAAGTCAGAGCAAAGAGCAACTTATCCTATTTTCATTTTCTTCCATGATTTTTTTACATACTCTCCTTTCCTGATGCCACACATCATTTACTGTTGAAAATGTCATTTATTATACCTTCAGCTGCTTATACACAGTTACAAGGAGTATAAAGAAGACACATAAAACATAAGAATCTGCATAATTAAAGGAATTCTGAAAATTAAGGGGTCAGTGATTTTCTGGAATGAGGAGAAAATGCTGATTAGCTCAATAATTCAAGTTATTATTATACCAGGATGGGACTAAAACAAAATAAAAAACCTATCTATTAAAAGCACAGTAGTTGATCTTTAGGGATTTAAAATCCCTGCTTCAAGTCCAAATGTCCATCTGGGTTCACTGATATATTATAATTCCCATTTTAGAAACAAATTTGTATGGCTGATTCACTCTGGGTTTTTATATAATACTCTCTAGTCTAGAAGTCAACTCAGAAATACTCCCTTAGCAAATTATGGATAAGCGCCCTTAACTTCTAAAGTTCACAGAAAATAGCAGACATCTGTTGAACAATATCTGTTGAACAAGGAGGCTTTCTTCCTTCGATTAAGACATGAACATTTTATAACATTTTTGTACAACTGATAAAGAGGTTTAGGGCTTTTTCTAATATCTGTGACGTAGGCATCTAGATTATATTGATATATAATCTCCCATTAATATTTACCTGCTTAACACCAGCTCCAAAACCTTTTCTTATACTTACGTTGCTTTGGAACTTTAAGAGGTTTGGGATCTTGAAACAGTGATCAACTAAAGTTTCCTGAGTAGTCATTGGGGAGTGTGTGTTATAACTTTAATCTATGAAGAGTCTTTGAGAAAAGTTTTAACTGTCATCTTTAAAGATACTTGGCAGGGTGACTGACATTCTTGACAGACTATTTCCTGTCATAGCTGGGAAAGGATGGCCAAAGGACAGAGAAAAACAAAACAAAATAAAAAGCTTACTTCCTAAGAAAGCTGACTTTAACCCTTTTGTTGGTTAATAAAAAAAGGATTCTGAGATTTGATTTCAATCTTGAGACTTGAATGGTAGGAATGTGTTCCATAAGTGAGAAGTCAGAAAATTTGAAGGGATTCCAACTGTGAACTTTCTCATAGCTAAAACATTCTAAATAAATGTTTAT
Organism: Myrmecobius fasciatus; assembly: GCA_023553655.1. NCBI lineage: Eukaryota > Metazoa > Chordata > Mammalia > Dasyuromorphia > Myrmecobiidae > Myrmecobius > Myrmecobius fasciatus. The sequence continues at coordinate 18,657 of JAJPUD010014273.1, forward strand.
ACCATGATGTTATTATTGCTTATAGTGTCATTAAATTATAGAATCAGTAACTTTTATGTTTATTTACACCTAAGAAATTAAGAGAGATAGATGCATAGATATAGAGATACATCTATACACATATACATAGATTTGCATATAGGGGGCAAAGAGACAGAGAGATGGAGAGGTGAGGAAATGATTATAAAGAAAGATCATTCTTCATTTCATTAAATAAACTATTTAATAATCTAGGATGGAAACTCAGATAACTTTAGTGAGAAAGAGTTTGCAGTTTTAGTAATTAATAAAGTAATAAATATTCAAATGTAACTCTTGATTACTTTAGAATTTGGCAAGATGAGAATGAATATGATAATGAATCAAGTAGTAGGCTGAATTATAATCATTCTACATAGGAATTCTAACTCATGGAAAATTTAGTAGACCATAGCCTGATGTAATATCTTTGAGGATCTCATAAAAAAATTTTAAGAGTAGCAAAAGGAGAAATGCTCAGTTTCAAATTATTCTGGATTTAGGGACTTTTATCCTTTTTCCTTCTTTCCTGCCTAGCTGTTTAAAATAAGGAATACATTCTGCAATCTGTATGAAGAGAGATTTGGGCTCTCTTGAGCACCCATGAATATAGACCTCTATACTTTGCCTTTTTATTTTTGCTTCCTTTGGCTCTTAGGTGAAAATTTCGAAGACCAAACACCCTTGTAAAATTTAGAGGACCAGAGATCCTGTGACTGGAGATCATGATAGAGTCTGTTGAAATACAGTGAAGGTCTGAAGTGAGAAATGCAGACCCAGCCCAGCAATTGATTGACCCAGCAGCTGAAACCTATCCTGATGCAAAGCAACAACTCACATAGGAGTAATGTCCAATTAAGAAATTAATTTGGTGGGGAAATTAATTGTAGCAAACTGCTTTAAGTTTGAGCTAATTCTTCCCATAAATTGAAGTGATATAAGAGAAAATGTGTCTCAATTCAGAGGAATCTCTTTGTACTTACATATCTTCTCAGTAAGTAACCCTTTGTAAAACTTATTGATATTATTAACTGGTTAAGTAAACCTGGTGTTTACTCAATACGTATGTTAGTATTTAATAAATACTTGCTGAATATAGGAAATCACTCTTTGATTTACACCCTGTGATGGACCTTTTCTGAGGAAAGCAAACACTTATAATGACTATACACATATATGCAAATATGCAAATATATACACATCCCTGTTTTATACCACATTTGATATTAATAATCAGTGTAATTAATCAAGGTTCCATCTATTATTATCTTTTGAGATATCTTTTATAACTTTAACATATGGATGGGGGATACCTTGTTTGAGGAAAATTTTTAAAGTGACATTTTGTTTTACAAATCAAATCCCCCTTTTTTTCAAGGAACCAACATGGCAAAGTAATAAAAAAAAATTACAGCAAAATCTACCCTTCTCCACACAAAAGGCTCCCCAAATCCTTCAACTATGCATGGAAAATTTACCAGGTTGAATGCTCATGAGTAAATTTTTTTTAATCATAGTGAATTATTCTCCCCCCCCCCCCCCCAGGGAGAATAGGAAGTTAGAGAAGTCTATGGACTCTGGGGTTGGATTCTGCTCAGAATGACACAGAGAGCATTCCCATGCTGTGCACTCATGAAATATGGGATGCCATACCCCAACCAAAGCATCACAGGGTGAGAGAACAGGTGCCAAATGAAAGCTCTGTCTTTTACTACTCAGTCCCAGGTCACAGATACAGGGAAGATCAAAGAAAGACTTGTGTCCAAGGGTAGCATTCTGGGATAAAAAGTAGCAGTTCCTGGGCTATATACAGAGCAAGGAGAAGATCATGAAGTGAGCAGCAATGGAGTGCTCAGATCCCAGGTGAAAAGCAGGGTCTCTAGCTGAACCTGAAAATTACAGAAAAATAATAGCAAAAATCTTGACCTAACAGGAATTCTACACTTCAGTCACTCAGAACCAGGTCTACTTTCCAGCCTAGTAGAAGTGTAGCCTAATTTAGGTCCTACCCAAGATAAAGAACATGCAGAACTCAGAACAGTAGGACAGCATTTCTGTTTTACCCTGGATCAGGCCACTTTGGGAGCTTTGTAAAGATTGCAGGTCCCCAGTCTGAGTTGTCCCTAAGAGTTTGGAATAATACAATGCAATATCTGCAAGATAGCTGTACCAGGTCCAGTCCAGATCCTCACTACAAAAGAACACAGACCCTGACACTAATCAAGCTCAAAATTGGAAAGTAAACGCGAATAGTACACAAACAAAAAAGAATCTTGCCATAAAAACTTGTTTGTGATGACAATGATATTCAAGACACAAACCCAAAAGAAAAGAATAACTGCAAAATATCCATAAGCAAATCCTCAAAGAAAAATACTGCCTAGACATAAATTCAACTAGAATTCAGAAGAGGTGAAGGAAATATCTTGATACATCTTAACAGCTTGGCAAAAGAGATACAAAACTTTGCCCAAGCAACAAACTCCCTAAAATTTAGAATGGACCAAAATGAAGCCAATAATTCCATGGAAAACAAATATTTTAAATATTTAAATATTTTAAAAATGTCAAAAGACTGGAAATAAATCTGATCTGGTAAATAGATCAAGAAAAAATTAAAAATCATTCAATTTCTTCAAAATCATATCCAAAAATAGCCTAGAAATCACATTTCAAGAAATGTTAAAAGAAAATCATCCATATCTCTGAAAACCAAAGAGCAATGTGGAAATAGAAAAGGAATCTTGAAAGAAACTCCAAAATGAAAACTCCTAGTACATCAATCAGAAAGAAAGAATTCAAGTACCCAGGAATCACAATCATAATCACACATGGTTCATCCTATACAAATAAGGAAGGAGTCAGAGGAACAGTTGACATAAAACACATTTTCATTTGAATTGGCTAAAGGAGGAAAAATACTTGTATACATAGACTTGAGCACAGAAATACATTTTCCTTAGCTGAGAAATAGAATGGAAAAAGAAGAACTTAAAGGGAGAATAGGGATTAAGGGAGGGATCAGACCTAAGCAAAACTAAATTTAAGAATGTACAAAAATACTTATAGTTCTTTTTGAAGTAGCAAAAGAATTGGTATCTACAGAAATACCCATCGATTGGAGGCTAGTTGAAAAAAAAAAGATTATATAAATGTGATAGAATACTATTTTGCTGTAAGAAATGATTAAAGGGATGGTTTAAAAAAAAAGACCTGGAGAGATTTATATGAACTGATGTAAGTGGAAATGAACAAAATAACCAGTACAGTTACTATGCATGAATTCTGATCAGTGTAATGATCAAGCAAGATTCCAAAGGACTAAAGATAAAACATGTTACTCATTTAATATAATGGAAAGTTGAGAGACCCAAAGTAGAAAATCATATACATATATAAATTTTTTTAACTTAGTCACTGATGGAATTTGTTTAGCTTGCCTATATATGTTTGTAACAAGAAATTTGTTTCCCTTTCATCCTCAATTGTGGTGAGGATAGGATGGGAGGGGAGAGTAGACTTTTGCTTATAGAAAAAAAAATAAAATTTAATTGAAAAGCAAAAAAATGCTTTTTTATTGACAACAAACTTAAAATGCAATGGTATTTTGCATTCTCTATGTCTATTAGTCATTTTTGTCATGATCTTATATGGCCTTTTATGAGATATTGTTTGTGAAATTCTACCTTTTCCTCTTCAAATACTCTACAGGGCATTAAGAATGTCCTTTATGTTTGTTAGATTGTTCTCAAAAACACTTTGGATGAAAATGTAAAAATAGATATATCAGTGAATTATTGATTCTCTCTGAGTTGCCTTAATTTGTAATTGAGTCTACAAGTTTTTTCCATGCCCTTTATATTTTCCTTTTTAATACATCTCAAAACTCAATCTTTCAAAATTTCATTGGCTTTTGAGACCATATCTCATATCTATTTGATTGACAAATACAAAATACAAAAGGAAAGAGAAGTGCTGGAAGGGATGTGGGGAAAACAGGCACATCTGACAGTCAGGGTTATGCTGGTAAATGCTTAAAAAGTGGCTATCTGAGGAAACAAACAACTTTATGTAAGATACACTTTAACTTTTTTCCATCAGTTCCTTAAGTCTAAAGAAGACAATTTACATAATAATTTTAAAAGCCCTGGTTTATACTGTTTGCCACTTTCTGAAACATAAATGCTGAAAAATTTAACAATCAACTCTATTGAGATGATCAACCTGACTCTAGCATATTCCTCAATAAATGTATTTTTGGATGTGGACAATATGGGAATCTGTTTTATTTTACTATGTAAAGTACCTTACAAGGTTTTGCCTTTCTTTTTCCCCCCAAAAGGGATAGAGAAGTAGGAGGAAAAGAAAATATTTCTATTAAGTGAATTTTATTTAAAAAAGAAAATTTTATTGCTTCAAGCAGTCTTATAAGTCCTGGCATGTTCCAGCTGCTTTTCCCATTATTATTGTTACAGTACTACATCTATTTCCTCTAATATGACATCTCAGATGGTAAAAAGAATTTGTGATAAAAACATTTACTATGTTTGTTGTTTTTCTTTCAGCTTCATACTCAGATATCCTTGTGGTAACCTTACTTTATTGGTTCTCATTGAACTTCTTTTAAACTTGTTTTACCCTTTACATTTTTTCTGATATATGAAGGAATATGATTCATAATCTCCTCCCATATTTTTTCATGAGAGTTTACTAATAAGTTTATGTTCAAAATCTTTGGCAGTCTTATTTTTCTCTTTGAAAAGATCAAGTTGAGTTGATTTAACTTGATTAAACTTCAGTATGAAAATACTATACATAATATGTATGTCTTTTTATCTACTTCCCATTTTTTCACATCAATAATTAGTTTAACCAGTTCAAGATGGAACTATTAATTCAATGTTGTGTCTTTTTGTCTTATTTGAATTCCATTTTTGTATTAATTTTGGTCTTTGCTCAAGCAACTTGGTATCTGGCTAAATACAAAGAACTGATTCAAAAGTGATTGCCATATCAGTAATGAATTGTTTCCTGTTTTTTAAAATATAATTAGTTGGGGCAGCTGGGTAGTATAGTGAATAGAGAACTAAGCCTAAAGTCAGGAGAATCTAAAAATTTATCTAAAATCCTTGGTGCTTTCATGTGTATAGCACAGACACATTTAACAGCAACAACAACAACAAATAAAATGTGGAAGATTTACCACTGTAAATCAATGGGAAGTCCAGCATAAAACTGTATCCCAGTTTCAGGCAAAATGTTCCTATTATAGTTCAACATGGGAACTGAGGTACCATCATCCCTCCCATTGGCACATTATTTCCCTCATATTGACATGGAACTCAGCTCAAATAAACTGAAATAGTAACTAACAGAAAAATTCAGTCTCATATGTCAAATTGGGAAGCTAACATTATATAATGACAACAAACATGACCAAAAAAGTCTCAATTATTCTAGAAGAGATAATTCAGTTTGGGTATTATCCAGATCTCTTGTTTCTCATTTCTGCAACATTATAAAAAATCATTTTTTTTCATTATTAAAATGTCACAAGAGAATTATAAAGAAAAATGGTGAAAGATTAAAATTTAAATTAGTTATTTTTGTTTTTACTTTGCTGTTTCAATAAATATTTTGTCAGGGAAGGAATTGAAGACAACTAAAATGACATTTTTGTATTGCCTTCATGTTTAATCTATGTGACAGTTATGTAAATGTAAAAATGGCTATCATTACTTTTATTATACTGAGATACAGCTTGACATAATTGGATAAAGAACAGACTTCAGAGTTAGGGAGATATGAATTCAAATCCTCCCTCCAAGAAATATTAACTATGTAAGTAACATGATCTCTCAGTGACCTACAGTTCTCAAGAATTGTAAATTGCAGAACAGTTGTGGGTCCTTTTCCCTTTTTTATGATCTCTTTGGGATACAGACCCAGTGAAGACATTGCTGGATCAAAAAGTATGCACAGTTTGATAGCCCTTTGGGCATAGTTTCAAATTGTTCTCTATTGCTGGATCACTTCACAACTCCATCAACAATGTATTAGTGTTCCAGTTTTTCCACATCCCCTCCAACATTTATTATCTTTTCCCATCATCTTAGCCAATCTGAGAGGTGTGTAGTGGTTCCTCAGAGTTGTCTTGCCTTGCATTTCTCTGATCAGTAGTGATTTAAAGCACTTTTTCATATGATTAGAAGTGATTTCAACTTTTTTCATTTGAAAATTGTTCATATCCTTTGACCATTTATCAATTGGAGAATGGCTTGAATTCTTATAAGTTTGAGTCAATTCTCTATATCAGAACCACTGGATGCAAAAATTTTTTTCCAAAATTTTCTTCTTCCCTTCTAATCTTGTCTGTATTGATTTTGTTTGCACAAAACCTTTTTTTTTGTAAGACAGTACCTGTTTTAATTAAAACTTTTTTATTTTCAAAGCATATGTATGAATAATTTGCAACATTCACCCTTACAAAATCTTGCATTCAAATTTTTTCCCTTTTTTCCCTCTATCCTCTCCTCTAGATGAGGTGAGTAATCCAATATATGTTAAACGTGTTCAATTCTTCTATACACATTTTCACATTTATCATGTCGCACAAGGAAAATCAGATCAAAAAGGGGAAAAAAAGAGAAAGAAAACAAAATGCAAGCAAACAACAGAAAGGGTGAAAATACTATGTTGTGATCCATACTTGTTACTATGCTCCTCTCTCTGAATATAGATGATTCTCTTCATCACAATTCCATTGGAACTGCCCTGAATCATCTCATTGAAAACAGATGTTGATCTTCATATATCTTGCTGTGACCATGAACAATTATCTACTAGTTCTGCTCATTTCACTTAGCATCAGTTCATATAAGTTTTTCCAGGCCTCTCTGAAATCATCCTGCTGGTCGTTTCTCACAGAACAATAATATTCCATAACATTCATATACCATAACTTATTCAACCATTCTTCAACTGATGGACATTCACTAAGTTTCTAGTTTCTTGCCACTACAAAAAGGGCTGCCACAAATATTTTTGCACATGTGGATCCCTTTCCCTCCTTTAAGATCTCTTTGGGTCACAAGCCTAGTAGAGACACTGCTGGGTCAAAAGATATGTAGAATTTGATAGCTCTTTGGGCATAGATTGCTCTCCAAATTGGTTGAATCAGTTCACAACTTCACCAACAATATATTAGTGTCCCAGTTTTCCCACAGCTCCTCCAACATTCATAATTATTTTTTCCTGTCATCTTACCCAATGTGAGAGGTGTTGCCCAAAAACTTTTTAATTTAATATAATCAAAATTATCCATTTTGCATTTCATAATGTATTATAGTTCTTCTTTGACCATAAATTCCTTCCTTTTCCACAGATCTGAGAGGAAAATTATCCTAACAAAATGCAAACTTAAAATACATTATCAGACTTTCAGAGCAGCATGATTATTTTCCCCCTCTTAGTATATTCTTGATAAAGATAGTGACCTTAGTCTGGATGATGTCATACATCATACCTTAAAATTCAGTTCTTTAAAATTGGAATCTCCTTTTACATTTCCTGAATTTTAATTTCCTAAAGTATAACCATGAAACAAGCAAAAATATGTTCATTTTAAGCTTTTAGGCATTTAAAAACCATTCACTTTCTATAGCCTTACTAGTGAAAAATAGAAACATTTTTACAGGAATAAAAGGTATAGCATGACCTTTAGTGGCATTTGCAATTAAAACATTAAGTAAATCCAATTAAATCTAAAAAAAATTTAGAATTCATTTAGTTTTGCTCTCTTAATATGGAAAATGTATGATTGACTTGGAATCAGGAAGTCTAAGTTTAAGTATGGCTTCTGAAAAGGACAGATTGTACAGTGCAGTGCAGCTGGGGCTAGTCAGAAAGATTTATCTTCTTGAGTTCAAATTGGACCTCAGACACTAACAGTGTGATCCTAAATAAGTCAATTTATCCTGTTTGCTTCAGTTTCCTCATGGGTAAAAAGAACTAGAGAAAGAAATAGCAAACCACTCGATTGCCTTTGCCAAAACAAACAACAATTAAAAAAACAAATGGAGTCATGAAGAATAGAACATGACTTAAAAATGACTTAATATGAACATTTGAAACATACTCTTTGAGACACCCTAGAAAGGTGACAATCTCTCAGTCCTCTAAGTAACTCTCTAAGGCACTATTATCTTTGAGAAAAGGTGCTGATTCGTATGGATCTAAGGAGCTTCCTCAGCCAAGACTTTCTTATGTCAATAAAATCCCAGGTTCAGTCTTTATCCCTACCAAGAAACTAATGCTATTAATTCAGTGCTACCATCTTAGTGAACTTAGAAAAAATAATCTATCATAACATTCAAAAAAAAGCAAAAATAAGCAATTCATGCTTTAATAAAGTTTATTTTTTTACAATCTCAGATTATCAATTAAGACAGTAGAATTAAGATAATAGATTTAGAGTTGGCAACATCTTAAGAGAATATCAAGTTATCTCTGCCTCATTTACATAAAAGAAAACTGCATGACAGGCAGGTAATAAATACCTGAGGTAAGGATTTGAATATTCCTAAGTCCAACCCTAGTTTGCTATCCATCCTGATGCCAGACTAGTTTGATATTTTCTTTTATTTGATTTGATATTTCAAACTGTCATGTGATTTTTAAAAATTCAAATCTGCAGAATTTGAGAGTTGGAAGGCTCATTTAGTGTAGCTCGTCCACAAAAGAAATCCTCATATACCAAAAGCAATAAATGATCATTTAGCTTCTGCCTGAAGACTTCCAAGTAGGAAAGGAACCTCCTTCAAATCTCAACTCAAATATCATTTCACCAGACCTTTCTTTTTAAGTGTATGACCCCTAAATCACTACAGATTTATTTTACAAATTATATTTTGTTGTTCAGTCATTTTTAGCTGTGTTTGACTGTTCTTGACCCCAACTGAAGTTTTCTTGGCAGAGATACTGGAGTGATTTGTTATTCCTTCTCCAACTCATTTTACAGATAAACAACTGAAGCAAATACAATTAGGTGAAATGTTCAAGGGTCTGAAGTTCTGAACTCAGGAAAAGGGGTCTTTCTGACTCCAGGCTGGATACTCTACTCAACAACCTACTTGTCCCCCTAGTCTATATTTACTCATCTGTGAACATGTTGTATGCTATCTGTAAAATGCAAGCTGTTTGAGGGCAGGGAATCTTACTTTTGCATTTACCCTCTATGCCCAGCACATAACAGGTGCTTAATAAATTTTTATTGCTTGCAAAAACTATAGTAGAATTTAAGACTTTAGGCCTTATTGATAATAGATAATTTCACTCACCAATGTCATGTCACTGACAAGAGGACCAAGAAAAGTTGCAGTTATATTGTAATACATGATTCATTAAACCTGTAATAATATAAAAATGTTAAAAGAAAAATCAAATGAGGGGGGCAGCTAGGTGGCGCAGTGGATAGAGCACCAGCCCTGAAGTCAGGAGGACCTGGGTTCAAATGTGGTCTCAGACACTTAACATTCCCTAGCTGTGTGACCCTGGGCAAGTCACTTAACCTCAATTGCCTCAGCAAAAAGCAAAAAAAAAAAAAAAATCAAATGAGGAAAGTTATACATTAACTACTAGTAGACTAGATCACATTATACCAGCATTATACATTATATTTTATGTATAGTATAATTGAATTTGTATTGTGCTCAATTTTAGATTTCTCTTATCTAATCTCATGCTATGTTCTATTAAATCTCACAAAATATTCTAGTTGGAATATATAAACTAGGAAGCTTCTGAGATTAGGATATAGAAGTGATGTTAATGACATAAAAACCAAAAAACAATTGCTCCAACAGTACAGATTATGTAATAGCGAAAATTTTAACCAAAAGGACAAAATTTCCTATCACTTTCACAAATTGACATTTTAAATAATATTTTAAAACTGTTTTACATTTCTTTCATGGAATTAAAGAATGTTTTAAGTTATGAGACCCTAGGAATTACTTAGTTTATTTCATATTACTAGTCAGAAAATTGAGAACATTAACAAAGGAGAGAAAAAAATTGATATTGAAAAATATCAAGCATCTGAATAGGCTTATTTTGTTTTTATAAAAGAGCAAAATTAACATTAAGGGCTACTGTGGAAATTAACAAATGAAAGTTAACTTTTCATTTATCCCAAAGAAATCAAAATATGTTTATAAATATATGCAGACAAGTAAGGATATTCTTATTTTTAATAATAATATTTGCAAATGCAAATTAGAATTTCTCATCTGGCTTTGCAGATTCTGAAGAGAAGCACTCCTCACACTTCTATAGCAATAATGAAAACTATTCCTCTGATAATGGGTCATGGGATTGGTTGAAATCAAAGGGCTGTGTTAGAAATTGATGCCACTTTAAAAACATGGATTTTTTTTTCACCTTTGAGAGGACCTTCGACTTCTAACTTCAATAGTATGAATAACAATATAGTTACTACTAAACAGAAAGAAGGATAGATGTGAAGAGGAAAAAGGACAATAAATGGCTGGATAATTAATTCAGCAGTTATTTGGTTCAATAATGAGTTCAACAGCTATCTGTAGTCAATGTGACTTCATAGAAAAATTAAATATAATGTGACTGCTGAGCTGACCTTGAGGTAAGCAGATGGGTCTCATTTTCTTTGCTGAGGACTCTGGCTTTTTAAAATGGTAATTGTATTCTTAACTAGAAAAGAAACTAGCAAAGTTAAAATTTCATCTTTGTTCCTCCCACAATTAAAAGAAAAGAAAAAAAACCCTTGAGGATAAAGATCATAACACCTATTTCTTGACAAACTTACAACTTTGTAAATGAGAGCTTTTTTATAGTGAATAAATTTATCATATGTGGATCAAGTTAACTACATGGATGTAGCTTAGATAATTCCAATTTTGGAGGCAACATTCTAAGTATTCTAGTATGAGAGGTCAAAAGTAGGTCTCTCCATTAGACTACATCATTATATTGATCTTGGCCAAAGTGATGTCATGTAGGCTGCTTGATGTGATGATGAATGAAGAAAACATAACATATATTTTTTTAAATTTTGCAAAGTGATTTTATCACAATTCTGTGAGAAAGGTGGTGGAAAAATTATTTTCTAGTTTTATAGATAAGGGATTCAGTCTGAGAGGTTTTGATTTGACAATGATGATTGACTTAGGATTTGAATCTGCACTGTACACACTATGTCATTTTAGATGTATTACCCAAGTCATACCACACTCATCTTTTTCTTTTCTTGTTCTTTTTAGAACAATCTCCCTACTTGGAGAAAGATGTGGAATAATCACACATGTTGTTAGGAAGTGGCAAATGGCAGAAAAATTAGAGTGATGGATCTTGGGTTCTGGAAATTAGAATTTCCTGTAACTTTGTCTCTATTCATTCTTACATAATGAAATACATTAATAGGTTGAGGACTGGCTCCACTTTTATTTGGAGATTCCTGAGTCTCTGGAGGAAGTCTGCAATTTCTGGTTATGAAAACTGGTCTTGTAAGGTCAGTCCCACTCTGCTTGTATTTTATAAGAGGGAATGGGGCATCTAAGAAACAAAAGGGAGGTGAGGGATCTAAATTAAGCTTCAGTTTAAATCCCATGAATTTAAGGACTTGTCCCTCATCAAACAATTTGAGAGGAGGGAAGAGGGCCACATGCAATGTGCTCTTCGGATGTTTATAGAAAATGCCAGCTACCTGGTTAAAAGATTACATAGAATAAATAGTTTCATTACATAGAATAAATAGAATAGTAGTTTCACTACTCATTCCAGAGTTATCACTCTAATTTTCATTAGCTCAGCCAAAGAATATACTAAACCAAGGGTAATAGGGAACTACAGATTTATTCTCCCATATGATGACTACAACTTTGTGCTTCAGGTTGTCCTTATCCATAAAACCAAAAAGCTAAGAAGGGTAAAAAGGGCAGAGAGCAACGTGAAGCACATCTCATTTCATTAAACAGGAACTAAATGTCAATGTGCTAGTAGAATGCAAGTGGCACACTTTCCTTATTGGGGCCTGCCTTTGAATCTCCATCCTTTCTTTCACAAAAAACTATTGGGAGGTCCCTACTAGGTAGAACACTGAGTTATAAATGATTTTTTTTCCTCAGCATTTGATTCCATACCCAAAAACACAAAGAAAGAAGAACAAAATCTAGAGTCCTATTTTTGACCCTATTGTATGTCTCACATTGAACAAAAGAAAGGGAATAAATTGTAGACCCTAAATTCATTAGGATGTGAATTCTGAGGGTTGGAAAAATGACCTTGGGAGATTAGGAAGCTAAACAAATATGTATCTTTGCTAGAAACCCTATGTTGAGAAGGACCTTTGCTATTTGAGGCTGCTCTAGAAGAAGCTACAGGTATGCATTTATGTGCTACAGATGCTTTACTATAGCTTTATTTTTTTTTTTGCAAAAGAGTAAAACTGTATATAATTTCTTTTTTTTGAAGTTTAGAATTTTTTATTAAAGCCTTTTATTTACAGAACATATGAGTAATTTTTCAACATTGGCCTTTGGAAAATTTTCTGTTCCAAATTTCCCTCCCTTTCCCCCCACCCCCGCCCCTAGATGGCAGGCAGTCTAATACATGCTAAATATATTAAAATATATAATAAATCCAACATATGTATACATATCTATACAATTATCTTGCAGCACAAGAAAAATCAAATCTAGAAAGAGAAAGAAAAAAAAACTAAGAAGGAAAAAAAATGCAAGCAAACATTAACAGAAAGCGTTAAAATGCTATGTTGTGGTCCACGCTCAGATCCCACAGGCCTCTCCCTGGAGAGTGATGACTTTTTTCATCACTGAACAACTGGAACTGGTTTGAATCATCTCATTGTTGAAGAGAACCATGTCCTTCAGAATTGATCATCATATAGTCTTGTTGTTGTATAATGATCTCCTGGTTCTGCTCACTTCGCTCAGCATCAGCTCATGCAAGTCTCTCCAGGCCTCTCTGAAATCATCTTGTTGGTCGTTTCTTATAGAACAATAATATTCCATAACATTCATATACCATAATTTATTCAGCCATTCTCCAAGTGATGGGCATCCATTCAGTTTCCAGTTTCTAGCCACTACAAAAAGGGCTGCCACAAACATTCTTGCACATGTAGGGCCCTTTCCTTCCTTTAAGATCTCTCTGGGATATAAGCCCAATAGAAACGCTGCTGGGTCAAAGGATATGCACAAAAACTGTATATAATTTCCAAGAATAACTACTTGTTTGTATGGGGAGACAATTCCCTTATGCCAAAGTTAAGTGACTTAAAGTTAATGGAATATAGAAGATTTAGGGAGAAAGTAGTTTCCAGTTGCTAAGGGCTTAGAGCTGATGCTGATTGGGTGAATCCATACTAACCATACTCCATACTGCAAGGTCTTTCAAAAAAAGATAGAAAATATCGTATTCTCTGAAAATAAAAGAAGGATTGAAATATCCTCAACATTTTCCCTCAGTGGAGTTGGACACAAAATTATGAGTGAGCATGAGGCTTGCCCAGTGCTAAGATTTTTTGTTTAAAGAAGACCCAGTCAGTACCTAAAAACATTACCTTCTTATTAAATAAGTTTTATAGAATCATTGAAATTAGAACTGAAGATACCTTGTCCTCTCATTTTACAAACTAAGCATACTTCATAGAAATTAAATTGTTTGCATAAAATCACTTAAGATAGAAGATAAGCAAAAAACCTGATCTCCTAGGCCACATGATTTCCTCTATATCAAGATGTTCCTTCCAAATATTCATTCCTGGGTTATTTTGGATACATAGAATTAATGGAAAAGAGGAGCTCTTATTTCCACAGTTGTTCTGAATTTATTTGACTGATCAATTCAAGAACAGTACTTTAATTTTAGCATCTAGTAGCTGTTATTTGATTCAACTTGTTTTATTATTTTTTTGAAGTGAGATTATAAATAACTGAAGTGGTGCTAGCTCAGACATGTCATTCTTCATGTAATTCCTAGTATTGAATAAAGTTGGTTGAAGTGGAAGCAAAATGAAAAGTTTTCATTAAAATTGAAACTTATAAAATAATAAAGCACAAAGGGGATGGGATGGGTCAGGATTTTCAATAAGAAAACTAACTGTTTATTGGGTAAGCCACATTATGCTGTCTTGGTCAGAATGTGAGTCTATTTCATCTAGGAGGTTAATTTTATTAACTAGTGTGTTTTAACTTGCCTTTTTATGTTATAAAAATTTCTGATAATGATAATGATTCATTTCCCTCAGCTGCAAGGAAGAAGAGATGATATTTAATATTTTCAAAATTCTGATTTGATACTTTCAAAAATTCTGTGATGCTAGATCAGTTAGTGATAGTGGAAAAATAATTTGTTTTTCTAACAAGAGAATAGAAACCCTGGGTTTCAAGAACTATCTATCTGATCTTGAGCAAGTTGCTTAATCTCCATGGCTATCTCTATGCATCTATAATATATATATTTTTTAATTACAATCCTTTCCACCTCTAAATCCACAAGCCTATTATTTGACATTAATAATATGTTAGGCTATTCCCCAACAAAACAAAGAATACAAATCTGTTTGATTTAGTAACTTTCAAGTCTTATTATTTTTTGAGATGTGTTCCTTCTTTCCCTTTTTCTTTCATCAAATATTTATCTTTGCTTATTATATCTGAGGCTTCAACTTTCTGTTCCTTCTTTCTTTCCTTCCTTCTTCCCTCTCTCCTGTTCTCCCTTCTTTTCTTCCTTCCTTTCCTCCTTCCATCCTCAAATAATTATTTATGCTTACCACATCTAGGCATTGGAGGAGATAGAATTACAAGTGATAGGGTCTGTACTTTCAGTTCTGTAGAAATAAATATCATTAGCTAATTTCTTTGCATATCAAATATATACTTATATTGAAATTTTATTTCAAAACGCAGATAGATGATCCTTAGCAATGTGATTACATTTGGATATTTTTGCTTTCAAACTAAATCATTCCATTTTTCTGAGTATACTGATCCTTAGGGAAAAAAATGTGATTAATTTAAAAGAAGTGTTTTTTTTCCAACATTATTTAGATATTTTTGTAAAATATTGGTGTATCAGAGTTTTAGTTAATGTTTTACCATGCACAAGATCATTTTTATAAGATTGTTAAAATAGTTTAGCAGTGGTACTTTGTCCTTTTTTCAAAATTATATTCCTCTTATAACTCCTACTTCTAGATTAACTGAGTTATTAAAGAACAAGTTGTTTCCAGAAAGGAATCTTTCAATCCCTCTAAATTTCAAAGACTGACTTATCTAAGAACAAACTGTGTATGTTTATTAAGTTATCAGAGAGAGGTCCTCCAAGTCCTTTTTTACTTTGGATAACATTTTTAATTAATGTTTTGACTTCTTGAGAACTTTGTGTTCAACTAAGAGAGTTGTAAACATCCTTGCCTCTCTTAATGTTTCAAGATCTCTCTCCCCAATTTCTTTTTTGCAGGAATCGTTCGGCAATTTAGTTTACCTAGTGTGTGCCACAGAAAGACATAAATGCTAACTACCGAATATGTTTTGTGCTAATCTTAGTGTTAGAAAACACAGTACTATCAGAAAAAAGATATATATTAGGATGCATATATTTTAGTAGATAATAATGTAATACCTACTAGAATATGCTGTTGTTTTGTTTTATTGTTTTGAAATAAGTTCAATCTCAAAGAGAAATTTTAACCTGCTCAATTTTTCAAAGCAATAAAACATTCGAAGAGTCTACTATGTACCAAACAAGACCAGTATTTCTTTTTTCTTTTTTTTAAAGCTTTTTATTTACAAAACATATGAGTGACCTTTCAACATTGACCTTTGCAAAACAAAAACAAAACTTTTTTTTTCCCAAGCTTTGCCTTTCCGTCCCCCACCTCCCACCCCTAGATGACAGGTAATCTAATAGATAGGATAAATTATATGACAAATACAATACATGTATACATATCTATACAGTTATCTTACTGCACAAGAAACATCAGATCTAGAAAGAGAAGAAGAAAGAAACAACCTAAGAAGGAAAACAAAATGCATGGAAATATTCACAGAAAGCGTTAAAATGCTGTGTTGTGGTTCACTCTCAGTTCCCACAGGCCTCTCTCTGGATGTATATGACTATCTTCATCGCAGCACAACTAAGACCAGTATTTCTATCATGGCATCCTGAGATTGTGGATGGCTCAGGCTATTAGGACTTACCAACCTTCTGATCTGTGCTCTCAATCTTGAGCTTGTGGATCATTCCAATTACTTTTAATGATTCCATTTGAATGTCATTTATAGTTTAATTGCTCAGTCGTTTTTTAGTTATGTCTGACCCTTTTTGGCCCAATTTTGGGGTGAGGATGGACAAAGATATTGGAATGGTTTCATATTTCCTTCTCCAGTTCATTTTACAAATGAAGAAACCAAAAGAAACAAGATTGAAAGACTTGCCCAGTGTCACACAATTAGTAAATGACTGAGGCCAGATTTGAACTCAGGAAGATAAGTCTTTTTGACTCCATTCTTGCACTAAGGTGCCACCTATCTGCCTATTATATAGGAAGAGCCATACGTGGGATCAAACTTTTTTCATCTGATCTATGAACTATGTGAACCATGAGTACAGTATAACTTAGGGTGACTTTCTTAACTCTCTAGTAGGTTTCCAATATTCACTTTCTTTCTCATCTGCATTATTCCCTCCTTAGCTTTTAACTGTCAGTCTCTCTGAAACTGCTTAAAAGGTTTTTCTTCTGAGTTTATTTAGCTGACCCTCCATTGCTATTCTCCTCAACCTAATAAAGAAATCTGACTTTTTTTAAAATAACACTTTGTCAAGGATGTTTTTGTATACTACCAACCATTATCTGAGCTACTCTGTTAAGTCACTCAATTTTTTAATTATTTGGTACTTCATGATTTTCCATCAAACCACTATCTTTTGTTGTTTTGTTACCAGAATTCTACGTCCTGGTTAAGATATTCATGTTTCTCAATTCATGTTTCTCAATCAAAAAAAAAATTAAGTAATTATTTTAGCAGTATTTACAGGTACCTTGCTAAATTCTGAAGATGTAAAAAATGGCAAAAAAAAAAAAAGCCAGTTTTTGGCTACAGAAACTAACATCTAATGAAAGAAATAATGTGTGAATAATTAGGTATGCCTAAGCATAAGTGTTTCATATATCTAAGTTTTGTAGAAGCAAAACAACTTTTTGGAGGTAATAATGCTTTTAAAAATCTTTCAAAGATAATACTGATATTCAAAATGATCTTCTAGTTCTACCCTCTGAAGCAGATCAAAACAAAACAAATTCCATGAAAAACCTGTTTCCTCATTTATAAAATGCAAATAAATCTGTCTTTAAATTTTGATTCTAATACAGATTTACTACGTAACCATATATAAGACACAACTTTTTTCATCCTCAGTTTCCTCATGGAGAAAATAAGAACAATGATATAGATTATGGTGAAACTTAAATGCTATAATTATATGAATCACTTTGCAAAACTTAAAGTACTACATAAATGTCAGCTATTAATATATTGGCATCTTCTTATGCTATAGGTTCTGTATAACATTCAGATAACCTATGAGAAAAAAATTTTTTTTGATGTTTTCTATCTCTGGTTTGACTTTAGGGCTTTTAGCTGCAAAAAATTCTCATGGCTTAAATAGGTTTTTAACTAAGTGCTTAAAAAAAATCTAAAGGAATTCTTGCTGTGTATGTCCCAAATTTTGACATTTCTGGTTCATTTAAATTTGAAGTTGTTTCTTTTGATTTTCTAATTTTTTGAAGTTGTTTTCCTATAGAAAACTGCATTTTAGCCCTGCATGTATTTTTTTCTAACACTGTAAAAGTCTTCAAATAAGCAATTGAGCCCATGTAATTTATCCAACTAAATGAAACTCCAACTGAGATCTTGCTTTCATATCAAAATGAATCACAGGACTCTGATCTAGGTAGGACATCAGAAATTAATCCTTAGTACTATTAGATCAGTATCCCAAACAAATTATAAAAGGGGGGAAGGGTCCTACATATGCAAAAATATTTGTAGCAGTTTTTTTTGTGGTGCATAATTGGAAACTAAAGGAATATGTATCAATTAGAGAATGAATGAATAAGTTGTGGTATATGTTTGTGATGAAATACTATTGTATTGTGAGAAATAACGAGCAGATCTAGATTTACATGAACTAATGCAAATTGAAGTAAGCAAAACTAAGAGAATGTACACCCAGAAACAGCAATATTATACAATGATCAACTATGAATGGCTCAATTATTCTCAGCAATACAATAGTCCAAGAAAATTCTGAAGAATTTATGTTAAAAAAATGTGACCCACTCCCATAGAAAGCACTTATGGAACCTGATTGCAAATCAAAGTATACTTTGTGCTTGCCTTCTAAAGGAAGAGAAGAGAGGAGAAAAGGAGAAAACTTGGGACTCAAAAATTATAGAAAACAAAATGTTAAAAAATTTTACATGTAAATGAGAAAAAAGTAAAACTTTCTTCTTAAAAAAGAGAAAGAAATTATCCCTTCTATTAATGACAAATATTAGGAAATTGAAACTTAGAGAAGTGAAGTGATTGATACAGATGGCTATTAGAAAAACCAAGATTCAGGGGAATCTAAGCATTGCTTCTCTCATTCCAATCCAACAATGTTTCTACTATATTACATATGAAGGAATAGCAGCAATATGAGGGGAGAGAGAGAGAGAGAGAGAGAGAGAGAGAGAGAGAGAGAGGGAGAGAGAGTGAGAGAGAGAGAGAGAGAGAGAGAGAGAGAGAGAGAGAGAGAGAGAGACAGAAGGAGGAGGAAGGGAGAAGGACAGAAGAAGCAACAATCAACTGAGGAACATGAAAGATTCATTTTCTTTCTTGGTTTTTAAAATATTACTCTTGCCAACCTCACCTTAGAGATCATGAGCTATAAATTCTTGGAAACCTGTAAGTACAGATATGAAAGGAAGGGAAAAGGGACAATGCCTTCTTTTTTTAAGCCTGATTTCTTTTAATTTCCATCACATTTTTGTGAGGTCTTTGACTGATAGCTCTATGCTAACTTACAAAATAAGTATTTTGCAACTCTTTTTTTAGTGCTTGGCATCCCTGTATTCTTTTCTTTTAAATTGATTTATAATGAGTACACATTGCTTTATGAATCATGTTGGGAGAGAAAAATCAGAGCAAAAGGGAAAAGCCATGGGATAGATAAAAAAAAGAAGTTAATATTGCATATGTTAATTAACATTCAGTCTCCTTAATACTTTTTCTGGATATAGATGACATTTTCTATCCAAAGTCTATTGAGATTGCTTTGGATTACTGATTCACTGAGAAGAACCAAGTCTTTCATAGTTGGTCATTGCACATTCTTGCAATTTTGTACAGTGAATTTTTCATTCTGATTGTTTCACTGAGAATCAGTTCATGTAAATCTTTCCAGGCCTTTCTAAAATCAGCTTGCTCATCATTTTTTAACAGAATAATAATATTCCATTATTTTCATATACTATAGCTTATTCAATCATTCCATAATTGGTGGGCATCTACTCATTTTCCAATTCTTTACCATCATAAAAAGTTGCTACAAACATTTTTGCACATGTGAGTCCTTTTCCCTCCTTTATGATTTCCTTGGGATACAGATCCAGCAATAGCAGAGTTTTATAGCCTTTTGGGCATAGTTCCAAATTGCGTTCCAGAATGGTTGGATCATTTCACAACTCTACCAACAATGCATTAGTGTCCCAGTTTTCCCATATCCCCTCCAACATTTATTATTATCTTTTCCTGTCATTTTAGTCAGTCTGAAAGGTACATCAGAGTTGTTTTAATTAGCATTTCTTTAATAAATATTGATTTAGAACATTTTTTCATTTAACAATAGATGGCTTTAATTTTATCATCTGAAAATTTTTCATATTTTTTGACCATTTATCAATTGGGGGATGACTTGTATTCTCATAAATTTGACAGAGTTCTTTATGTATTTTTGAAATGAGACCTTTATCAGAAACACTGGCTGTAAAGATTGTTTTCCCACCTTTGTACTTCTCTTTTAATCTTTTTTTTTTCTGTTGGTTTTTATGAAAATTTTTTTAAATTTAATGTCATCAAAGTTGTCTATCTTGCCTTTCATTATATTCTCTGGTTCTTCTTTGGTTATAGATTCCTCCTTTCTCCAAAAATCTGATAGGTAAATTATCCCTTGCTCTCCTAATTTGCTTATGGTATCACTCTTTATGGTCAAATCATGTACCATTTTTTACCTTATTTTGGTATGAAGTGGGAGATGCAGGTCTATGCCAAGTTTCTAACATTATTTTCCAGTTTTCCTAGTAATTTTTGTCAGATAGTGAGTTCTTATTCCAGAAGCTGGAGTTTTGGGGGTGGGGGATTATCAAATATCAGATTAGCATAGGCCTTGATTATTGTGTCATGTGTATCTAATCTATTCCACTGATTCACCACTCAATTTCTTAGTCACTACAAAATGTTTTTGATGATTACTGCTTTATAATCTAGTTTTAGGTCTGGTATTGCTAAGTCACCATCCTTTGTATTTTTTTTTCATTGATTTCCTTAATACTTAATTTTTTATTCTTCTAGATGAATTTGTTATTATTTTTTCTATTTCTATAATTTTTGGCAATTTCATTGGTACTGAGCAAGTAGACCAATTTAGGCAGAATTGTCATTTTTATTATATTAGCTTGGTCTACTCATGAACAATTCATATATTTCCAATTATTTAGATCTGACTTTATTTGTATGAGAAGTGTTTTGTAATTATGTTTATATAGTTCCTGGGTTTCTCTTGTCATGTAGAGCCCCAGGCATTTTATTTTGTCTACAGTAATTTTAAATGGAATTTCTGTTTCTATCTTTTGCTGATGGGCTTTGTCACTAATATACAGAAATGCTTATGATTTGTGTGGGTTTCTTTTATATCCTGTAATTTTGAAAAAGCAGTGAATTGTTTCCAATAGGTTTTCAGATTATTTTCTAGGATATTCTAAATATTGATGATATTCTAAATATATTATCATGTCATCTGCAAAGAGTGATAGTTTTATTTCCTCATTTTTTTTCTAATTTCTTTCTTTTTCTTTTCGTATTGCTAAAGCCAACATTTATTGCACAGTATTGAATAATAGTGGTGATAATGGGCATCCTTGTTACACCCCTAATCTTATTGGGAATGTGTCCAGCTTCTCTCCATTACAAATAATGCATGCTGTTAATTTTAGATATATATTTCTTATTATTTTAAGGAAAGCTTCCTTTATCCCTATGCTCTCTAGTGTTTTTAATAGGAATGTGTGCTGTATTTTGTTGAAAGCTTTTTCTGCATCTATTGAAATTATCACATGATTTCTATTGGTTTTGTTATTGATATGATTGATTAATTATTTTCTTGATGTTAAACTAGCCTTACATTCCTGGTATAACTCCCACTTGATCATAAAGTATTATCTAGCTGAAAAGTTTCTGTAATCTCTTTGCTTATATTTTATTTAAAATTTTTGCATCAATATTCAGTGGGAGATTGGTCTGTAATTTTCTTTCTCTGTTTTGGCTCTTCATGGTTTAGATATCAGTGCCATATTGGTGTCATAGAAGGAATTTAGCAATACTCCTTCTTTTTTTTTTTCACTTGAAAAAACCCTTTAAGATACAGAATTCAGACCATTACCCATAAAATCAATGAAACATTATCTTATATGCAATTAAGTTCTCTCTTCTATTGAATATATTACTGGGCAAATTAGTGTTTGCTTTTGATTTATACCATGGTGTCATTATCTTGTTTGCATCATACATTTATTGGCTTTCATTTCCTCTTCTGAAATCCTAGCAATCTGACCTCAACATTTAACTAATTTGGTGTCTTAATTGCTAAATTTAGATAATCTTTCCTCAGATATCATTCTTTCTGACTTCTCTCTTTTTTTTAATAAAGCTTTTTATTTGCAAAACATATGAGTGACCTTTCAACATTGACCCTTGCAAAAAAACTTTTTTTTTTCCCAAGCTTTTCCTTTCCCTCCCCCCGCCCCCCACCCCTAGATGACAGGTAATCTAATACATGCTAGATAGGATAAATTACATGACAAGTACAATACATGTATACATATCTATACAGTTATCTTACTGCACAAGAAACATCAGATCTAGAAAGAGAAGAGGAAAAAAAACAACCTAAGAAGGAAAACAGAATGCATGGAAATATTCACAGAAAGTGTTAAAATGCTGTGTTGTGGTTCACTCTCAGTTCCCACAGGCCTCTCTCTGGATGTATATGACTATCTTCATCGCAGCACAACTGGTTTGAATCACATCATTGTTGAAGAGAACCATGTCCATCAAAATTGATCATCGTATAGTCTTGTTGCTGTGTATAATGTTCTCCTGGTTCTGCTGATTTCACTCAGCATCAGTTCATGCAAGTCTCTCCA
>JAJPUD010014274.1:586-41200 GCA_023553655.1 Myrmecobius fasciatus
TGGAAACTAGTGTGGAAGAAATTAGGGCTTGACCCACATCTAACACCACATACCAAGATAAGATCTAAATGGGTTCATGATCTGGATATAAAGAGTGATACTATAAGTAAATTAGAGGAATGTAATATAGTTTACCTCTCAGACCTATGGAGATGGAATAAATTTATGTCCAAAGAAGAACTGGAACTCTTAATTGAAAACCAGATAGATAACTTGGACTATATTAAGTTAAAAAGTTTTTGTACAAACAAAATCAATGCAGACAAGATTAGGAGGGAAGCAATAAATTGGGAAATCATCTTTACATTTAAGGGTTCTGATAAAGGTCTCATCTCTAAAATATATAGAGAATTGTCTCATATTTATAAAAATTCAAGCCATTCTCCAATCAATAAATGGTCAAAGGATATGAACAGACAATTTTCAGAGGATGAAATTAAAACTATTTCTAGTCATATGAAAAGGTGCTCCAAATCACTATTGATCAGAGAAATGCAAATCAAGACAACCCTGAGGTATCACTTCACACCTGTCAGATTGGTTAAAATGACAGGAAAAGTTAATGATGAATGTTGGAGGGGATGTGGGAGGGCTGCGACACTGATGCATTGTTGGTGGAGCTGTGAATGGATGGATACAGCCATTCTGGACAACAATTTGGAGCTATGCTCAAAAAGTTATCAAACTGTGCATACCCTTTGACCCAGCAGCATTTCTATTGGGCTTATATCCCAAAGAAATCATAAAGGAAGGAAAAGGCCCCACATGTGCAAGAATGTTTGTGGCAGCCCTTTTTGTAGTGGCTAGAAACTGGAAATTGAATAGATGCCCTTCAGTTGGAGAATGGCTGAATAAATTATGGTATATGAATATTATGGAATATTATTGTTCTGTAAGAAATGACCAGCAAGATGATTTCAGAGAGGCCTGGAGAGACTTACATGAACTGATGCTGAGTGAAATGAGCAGAACCAGGAGATCATTATACACGGCAACAACAGTACTATATGACAATTAATTCTGATGGACATGGCTCTCTTCAACAATGAAATGTTTCAAACCACCTCCAATTGTTCACTGAAGAAAGCCATATACACCCAGAGAGAGGGATGTGAAATGTGGACCACAACATAACATTCTCATACTCCTTGACTGATGTTTGCTTACATTGTGTTTCCTTTATCTGATATATCATTTGAGTAGATAAGATTTTTCTTGCACAACAATGTTAAGTTTGGAAATATGTATACATATATTCGATTTGCCAATATTTTAACATAATTAACACGTAGTGGATATCCTGCCATCTAGGGGAGGGGTGGGGAGTTGGGGGGAAAAATTTGTAACAGAAAGCTATGTAAGGGTTATTGTTGAAGAATTACCCACACATATGTTATGCAAATAAAATTTAAAAAAAATCAGGTCTTTTTGTCTCCAGATCTGGCACTCTATTGCCTATGCCATTTAGCTGTTCCTAGATTAAAATACCAAGTATCCTTTATTCCTAGTACTTCCTCCCCTTCCTTTCCCTCTCTACTACTTCCATACAGATAGTGATATTGTATTGGTAAAAAGGGAAGATTTTGGAACATCTATGAACTTTAATTCAACTGCTTGAACTCTTCATGTGAGATCTTTGACCAATCAAATTTGTTACTCTATTGGAAGAAATAAACCCTCCTTATTAACTTTTCTCACTGTGAATGTAATGAGAATACATAAAGTAGAAACTAAATGTAAAGATAGTTCATAGATCAATAAAAAGATTATCAAAGTTAGTTTTTTCGATCACACCCAAAGTCAACAACAATTATTTCTTAGGATACTTGGTCATTTTTCTTTGCAATGTTTATGATGAGCATAAAAAAATCACCATGAAGATGTCTGTTAGGAGTACAAAATAGAGAAAAACTATAAAGAACTTTAAATCAAAACTTCTCAAACTATGGGTCGTGACTCCATATGGGGTTGAGTAACTGAATGTGGGGATCATGAAAAATTTGGCAACAGTAAAAAGTTTCTAAATGTAATAACCAAAAATTAATTCAAAATCAAACGTGTAATGAATCCAAGGTGTTTCTGGCAGTGCTTGCCTGTGGTGCATTATGCAACTTCATTGCATCCTTGGTTCTGAGCATACAACAGGCACTGCAAATGCCCAAGCACTGCCAGAGACAGCGGCTAGATTTGAGGTGGGGTTATGTAAAATTTCTCAGGGGTAAAGAGGTTGCAGGCAGAAAAAGTTTAAAAAGCCGTGCTCTAAACTACCAAGACTCAGTGACTTCAATGTGAATGTCATGTGTCATTTCTGAATCTATCATATGTGGGCAGTCGGTCTAACAAGTTGATGCAAAAGTTAAAAATCTACACAGAAACCGGAATTTACAGAATCACGGGATGTGTGCTCTAACCTATCCCCGAAAAGGAAGCCCCAAGGTGGCTTCCCAACAAGTGATTTCCTAGTCTTTGCTTCAGGACCAACCCATTGGACTTTGGGGAATATTGATTGTTAGGATAAAAATGAGGAGACACTATATAATTTCAATAGTTGTAGAAGAGCTATCTAAGCAAGTTATTGACTCCAATAAATGGGAACTGATCAAAATAAAGTGATCAGTCAGTATTTATAGTACTTAATTTAAAACAACATCATCACTTTATTGATGACTCATAATCAATAGTGGAGTTCCTTTCTCTGTTGATTCTGGTGATTTTTGTTGGATATAGTGCAGGGAGGAAAGAGGAAATAACTATTCATCATAGTCTCTCATTCAAAGATGTTTGAAAACTTTTGAGCTATCCAATGGCCTTTTGGCTAACCAAGTAATAACAACAAATGGACTTGAATATATTGATTAGATTATAGTTCCTGTGAGCCCATGGTCATTGGTTTGATGCCTCAACATGTAGCTCCCTGCATACAATCTATGCTATTGTCATAGACATCAACCCCTCAAGGACTTGCCATGTTCTGAAAGATGGAACTTGTTACAAGATGAGAATGATGATAATGTGGATAGTGGCTAGGTATACTGTAAAACAATTCACAAACATAGGACATGAGACACAAATAAAGTACAAGAGAGTAGAGGAGAAAATAACATGGGAGAGAAAAGGAGAGGAGTATATGGAGAGGTGAGCAGAATAGAACAGAAGAAATATAGTTTGTTTTCTACAGGGAGTTAAAATTCTGAAGAATTTTGACAGCAAAGAACAAAGCCGCTTAACAGAGGAATTCAACCCATAAGAAATGGGTTCAGAAATGGGTCCATTGTCAACAACAGTATTACCGTAGACCCAAGTCTGGCTTAAACTAGTTGGAATCAATGACCTTGCAAAGGCAATTGGGGAATGAGCGTGCTTAATAGACTAATTGTATATTAACCAACATATCCCATAGGAAGAGTTTTCTACCATCATTGAACATAGGATGCATGCCAAGAAGGGGGAACATATCTAGGAGGGCATGAAGAAGGAGGAGAGGGAAATATTGTTAGTCAGCAGTATATTGATCCATCAGGAAGGACTTAGGGGGTTGGGTGGTACATGGGAAGGATCTGGCTAATAAAAGCACACTCTGGCTTCTGATGGAAAGGATGCACCTGCTTCCTGAAGGAATGGAATCAGCACTCCTTTACTCACTCTGTATTGTTTTGGGGAGGGTGTCCAGCACCCTTGATCAGTTTCATAAGGTATGGTGCAGAAGATAAAGGGTCAACCTCAAGGTCAAAATGAACTGCATTCAGTTACTACTACTGATGTATACCAGCTTTGTGATCCTATACAAATCACTAATTTCTCAGTGTCTTGGGCAGCTCTTCAAAACTGAAAATTGTAGAACCCCTTCAAATCTGCATTGATAAGGAGAATTAGAAGGGAGTGAGAGCGTTTCCTAAATGTGCTCCAGCTTGCTCTCTTCTAGGTGTCTCCCACTTTGTTGTCACTTTTAAGTGTTTATCCAAATTAACTAATTCATTAGGTTGTCCATCTGACTGCACATTGTATCTGAGTTTTTCATCACTTGAGTTTTCCTGAAGGAATTGTTAGGCTGATTTTATTTCCATTGACATAAATTTCATCATGAAAGCCCTATAGTGTCTCAGAGCTCAATGTAATCAGTAGAATGTCATCTATAAATAGTAGTAGCTGAAAGACTTCATCAGCTTTCTCAAGACTCATCAATGAAATTGTAAGTTTGGATTAAATAGATGGACAGATGGGTGGATGGACAGACATATGGACATATACAGATACACATATATCCATACACGAATACATACAGATATACATATATATATATACATGTGTATATTATATACTTATATATAATATACACACATATAATGTAGTGGCTATATTTTACTCAAAAAGTGGTCCATTGTATTCATCAATATGGTAGAGTATAAAAAGTTCTGAATTTAGAGTCAAAGAACCTGTGTTCAAATGACAACTGTCATTTGCTTCTCTTTTGAGCTCAGGTCAGTTGTTTAGTTCATCATTATATGCAATAATAGTTTGGTTAGATGACTTCTAAGATCCCTTCCAGATCTAAAATTCAAACACTATGAAGCCTTTGCTCACAGATCTTCTGCATAAAAAAATCTATTAACTGACTTTAGGATTTGAGAAGGAAAAATAAAAGAGTTGTCAGTGTCACTTTTAATGCATGATACTTTATGTGGGAGAAATGGAACTGGTAGGAATTAAAGCAAAAATAAAACCCTGAGAAATAGAAAATTTAAAATAGGCAATAACCATCTTAAATTAACTTTTAATAGGGTTCCTCATGCCTCTAAAGAAGGTGACACCTGTTTTGAAGAAGCAAGCTTTATATCCACAGTAGAAAACAGCAGGGCCCTTCCCTGGCTTACTTTAAACTACTCCCCTTGTTCTAAGCATAACTCTTTTTTTTGCAGCTTAAACCTTTAATTAACCAGAGATGCCATCAAGAAAAAGTTTGCCAAGGAGGAGGATGCCTGGTTTAATTAAAAAGATCTTTAATAGTTATTATAGAAATCAATTTGGAATTCAGGCCTGAAAGCAATGAAGGGGGGAAAAATCACCCACAGGAACTTTCCCATTTCCCTGGGTAATGATTTTAGTCCTATTAGCCCCTGGGTTTTGAAAGATCTTGTGTACTTGTATGGGGAATGGAGACTGAAAGCTGTCACTCATTGCTTCTGAAACTTAATCTCACACCAGGCTTTGCAGGTCTTGCCTATAAAATGAGAGGGCTAACCTCCTAGAATGGAATTACACTGACATTAGAAAGAAATAGGAAACCTTTATAAATTGAAAGTCTCCCAACTCATAAGTATAAGCCATTTTTTTCAGAGATGCATTATTTCTCCTTGGGGATTTGTGCTTGGACTGTTCATCAGGCTTCTTCCCATTACTGTTAAAAACTACCTTCTTCAGAACAGACCAGAGAATGAGATTTGGCTCTTCTGAGCACAAGAGGAATGGTACTTTTACTTGTCTCCAGAAAAAGGGTGCCACAAAAGGAGAAATAGTTAGAGATGACCAAAATAGAGGTTTGAATGTGGAGTAAAAAATCATAACGGAAAAGGATTTTGTATGTAAAAATAAAATAATTTCTGCCCACGGTGGAATAGCATTTACATCATCCAGTGATTCAGCACAGTTCAGTTCAAATGCTACAAATACTTTTCAAATAATCTATTTAATTAATATTTGCCTTGTACTTTGGAAAAGAAAAAAAAGTGAGAGAAGCAAAGAGTTATTGATCAGACTGACTTTCCTTTTGTAAGTCTGACCATTTTATATTTATGCATTTTCTTTATCTGCCATAATGATATTCAGAAATGTACAATAGCTCAATGGATAGGAAGGAAGACCTGTACTCAAGCATATGCAACATATGTGAACCAGGGCAAAGAACTTAATTTCTTAGCTCTCTGGCCATCCCATCTATTAGAGGTGAATTGACCATCAACATTGGGTGGGGATAGTTTCCATACTCATGGAATCACAAGTATGGAGCTCTATCTGCCTCCCAAAATGCTTTGTAAGAGAGGAAGAAGGGAACGAAATAAGCATTTATTAAAAACCTACTATGTTCCAGGTTGGAGGTTGCTAAGTGTTTCAGTGGCTAGAACACTGGGTTTGGAATCAGGAAGATTTGAGTTCAAATATTTACTAGCTGTGTGACTCTGGGCAAGTTAACCTCTGTTTGCTTTAATCAAGTGAAGAAGGAAATGGCAAACCCCTCTAGTACATTTGCCAAGATAGCCACATAGCCAGTATTAGAATAATATGGTTCAAAGGATGATGAAGAATTGAACACCACTGAACAACGGAACAGTAACAACAAGGTGCCAGGCCTTGTGCTAAATGCTTTACAAATATGTCACTTGACCCCTACGATAATCTTCGGATGTAGGTGCTATTATTATACTCATTTTGCATTGGGAGAAACTGAGGCAGAGATTCAATGACCTGCCCAGGATCATATAACTAATAAATGTCTAAGGTTGGAGTCCACTACTCTAGCTACTGTGTGACTAACAGAAAAAGAATGAAAGATTAATCTGTGTATTTGGAAATTGAATCGTTATATTGGTTATTCAGTCAATATATATTGAGTTCATATTATGTGTATGGCTCTATGGTAGTTGCTAAGAAATACAAAGAAGATTAAGGCATCTCTGAGGTCCTCATGGTGCTTACAATCTAGGAGGGGTGATAGGACATGTATGACTATATCTAGTATATGATGCTAAGTGAAGTGAGTAGAACCAAAAGATCATTGTACACAACAAGATTACACAGTGATCACTTCTGACGGACGTGGCTCTTTTCAACGAGGTGATTCAGGTCATTTCCAATGGTCTTGTGATAGAAGAGCCATCTACACTCAGAGAGAGGACAATGTGGATCACAATACAGTATTTTCATCTTTTTTGGTGGTGTTTGCTTGCATTTTGTTTTCCTTCTCATTTTTGCCTTTTTGATCTGATTTTTCTTGTGCATCATGATAATTGTGGGAATATGTATAGAAGAATTGCACATGTTTAACATATATTGGATTACTTGCAATCTAGGGGAGGGGATGGGGGGAAGGGAGGAAGAAAAACTTGGAACACAAAGAGTTTTGCAAGGATAAATGTTGAAAATTATCTATGTATGTGCTTCAAAAAAACTTTAATAATATATATATGGTAGAATGAAATTGCAATGAGAAGTATCAAGTTCTATCTTATTTCAGAGAAGTTAAAAATTACTTAGAAGTATCAAGAAAGACTTGATGGAGAAAGCAGAGATACCTGAGTTCAAATCCTACTGCTAAAGCTTATGACCTCTGCGACTCCAGGGACTTCAACACTTAGTCTTGGCTGGTTCATCTAGAAAAGGAGAGGGGTGGTAAATGGCTTCTGAGGTCCTTTCCAAGTCTCTTTCTAGACCCCCAGGATCCATATGAGCTAGATGGTCAGAGAGAGGCAAGAATTAGACAAGGGTAACAGAAGTCTGGTTAAGAAAGGGAAGTATAGTTAAGTTTCTGATGCTAGATTTGAAGTCAGCTCCTCCTGACTTCAAGGCTGGTGGGTGCCCTATATTTTATTTATTTTTAAAAGACCTATTATATCATAAAGCACATAGTAGCTTCCCAAGAAATACTCAATGAATTGAGGTGACTTCAAGGGTTCAGTTCTGGATTCCACATTCTAGTGAGAAAATTGATAGCTGGAGTATTATAAGATCATATATCCAGAGCTGAGGGGACTTCTGGGACCACCTACTCAATCTCCCTCATGTGGCTGCATGTGGATTTTTTTCCATCATTTTTAGTCATAACTGCTTCTTCCTTACCCCAATTATGGTTTTCTTTGTGGGGATACTAGGATGGTTTGCCATTTTCTTCTCTAGCTCATTTTATAGATGAGGAATCTAAGACAAACCCAATTAAGTGACTTTCTCCAAGGTCACACAGATAGTAAGTGTCTGAGGTCAGATTTGAACCCATATTGTCCTGATTGCAGGAGCAGCATTCTATCCATTGTGTTACCAAGTTGCATGTGATTAAGGGGAAATTTTAATATTATTTATGAAAATGCCCTAACCTTCCTTCCCCCTATTAAAACTTTACCTTTAAAAAGGATACAGTAGAAACACCTCTAAGATTGGCTAAAATGACAGGAAAAGATAATGATGAATGTTGGAGGAGATGTGGGAAAACTGAGACATTAACACATTGTTGGTAGAGTTGTGAACTGATCCAACCTTTCTAGAGAGCAATTTGGAGCCATGTCCAAAGGGAAATCAAACTGCGCATACCATTTGATCCAGCATTGTTTTTACTGAGCCTGTATCCCAAAAAAAAAAAAAACCACAAAAAAGGGGAAAAGGATCCACATGTGCAAAAATGTTTGTAGCAGCCCTTTTCATAGAGGCAAGAAATTAGAAGCTGAGTGGACGTCCATCAGTTGGAGAATGGCTGAATAAGATATGGTATTTGAATGTTATGGAATATTATTGTTCTGTAAGAAATGACCAGAAGGACGATTTCAGAGAGGCCTGGAGAGACTTACATAAGTGAAGTGAGTAGAATCAAGATAGCATTGTACATTGCAACAAGATTATATGATGATCAATTCTGCTGGATGTAGCTCTTTTTAACATTGAGGTGATTCAGGCCAATTCCAATGTACTTGAGAACCATCTGCATCCAAAAAGATGACTATCGGGACTTAATGTGGATCACAATATAGTGCCTTTTTGTTGCTCTTTGCTTGATTTTTTTTCTTTATTTTTTTCCTTTTTGAGCTGATTTTTTTTTGTGCAACATGATAATGTGGAAATATGTATAGAAGAATTACATGTTTAACATATATTGGATTGCTTGCTGTCTGGGGGAGGGGGATGTGGGAAAGGATGGAGAAAAACTTGCAACATAGGATTTTGCATGGGTGAATGCTGAAAACTATCTTTGATGTATTTTGAAAATTAAAAGCCATTATTAAAAATAAAAAAACCAACAATAAAAAAAGTTTACGGGAGGAAAACAGGTTCAGATGTGTTTGCACACTACATAAGTACTAAGGAAAAATGAGAATCATAGAAAAGGTCTGTAGTAGACAAGACGGTAGGGACCTCACAGGCCACTGACGCCAACCCCCTCATTTTACACCTGACGAAGCTGAGGTCAAAGAAGGTTAAGGTAAGAAAGCATCAAGGGTGAGATGTGATTCCACATTCTCTCACTCCTAAGACCGGTCTTTCCACTGGATCATAGTGTCTCTAGGTGCTGTGCTAATATATTATTTAGAACGTTGGGATCCAGTCAGAGCAAGTCACCTATGACAGCCTCCCAGATCCTCTTCTGCTGAAACTAGCATGGAACAAAGAAAGGAAGCCTTTAGGTCTCACCGCTGCCCCTCTGACTTTCAGAAAGTCCTTTCTGTGGCTGGCTGGCCTGCCAGCGTTGGCTTATCTCTGTGCCTTTACTCTGTCCTACTGGGCTGCCATCAGTGAAGGCTTCTCCCTTAAGCCCACAAGTGGAGAGGGGGACAGTACGGAGAGGGGCAGGGAACGTCGACTTTTTATACCACAGTTAATAAAATTTCATTATTTTGGCACAAAGGACACCTCTCTATTTGTGGCAGACCCAGTAAGTACAGATAGAAGGATACATACACACACAGAGGCACACACACACATACTGCCTGGAGTCATGCAGTGGTCAAAGAAAAGAAAAACTCAGGGAAATCTGGTTAGAAAGGAACAAAAGCTAAAGGCCCTGCAGGAAACTGTAAATGAGCATGAGTAACAAGGGCACAACTCAAAGAAAAAATTTTAAAAGTGTGGTGTGGAAATTCACTCTCTGACATATGCATCGGACTTCCCAGCTTTCTGACAGCCTCAGCACACATTCACTCCATATGTTGCTTTACACAGCTTTCACTGGCTTTAATGGGCGCAATTCTATAGTTTTATACTAACATGAATGAGTCACATCTGCTCCAATACCCAATGTGCTCCTAAATGTCTCAGACTGCTCGGAGCTTGCCAATGGGAGGCTTGGAAAGTTCCAAGCCAGGGAAAGGGTACAATGTGGAGGGGTGCTGCCCAGGATGCTCCTTCCACAGTTACTCCAGCTTCCATCTGACTGAATCACTCCGTAGAGGCTGCTCCACCCCAACTAGCCTGGATGAACAGATGGGACACTGATCCTCCCAGTGATGGCTTGTACCCTTCAAGGAACAACTGGGATCTGGCTGTTGAAGGTCCTAAGCATTTGACTAAGGCTAAATCCTGAGAGCAATCTGGTGGGGAGAGAGTACCAACCTGTCTGCTTATCAACCTGGTCTGTGATCCTGAAGCCTTTTCCCCTCCTCCACTTCCTATACCTTGTTCCCATTCTAATGCAAGATCACAGGATATTAGATCTAGAGATGGGAAGGATCTTAGAGGCCTTAATGTCAAAGATGAGAAAACGGAAGTCTGAGAGGTCTTGCCCAGGTGCGAACAGGTAAGTATCAGAGATAGGGCCCCTAGGTGGCGCCATAGCGCACCGAGTAAGACTCATCAAATGAGTTCAAACCCAACCTCAGACACAAGCTGTCACTTAACCCTGTTTGCCTCAGTTTCCCCATCTGCAAAATGAGCTAGAGAAGGTTCTCCAGTACCTTTGCCAAGAATATTCCAAATGGGGTCACAAAGAATTGGATGCAACTGAAAAACAACTGAACAAATCTCTGAGAGGTATTGTGCTACTGTGGAAAGAGCAACAGCTTTGTGTGCTATAGGATCTGGGTTAAAAAAACACCCACCTGACAGTTTCTATCTGTATGGTCCTGGGCAAATCACTTTGCTTCCCTTGTCCTCAGCTTCCTCATCTGCAACCCATCATGAGATCTCTTTCAGTTCTAGCTCCAGAGACAGAGTAACCGACACTATCCTAGAAGCTGCTAGATTGATACCATTAGACAAAAATCCATTTTGCAAGATATGGTGATCATACTCAAGTGTAACTACTTTCCTTTGGGAGTTTCAGTCAGCTAAAGAAATCTTCTCTGCTTTGGCTAAGGACTGAGTAAATCAAACTAGGAGCCAGGCCCCCCCAAGATGGAGCCCTTGCTCCATCCCTCCCCTCAGCTTGTCTTCTCCCTGATCCAACTCTCTCCCCACGGTGGTTTGCTTCTCCCAGCTGTCAACCAGCCAGAATGACACATCCCAACCACCTCAATATGCAGTCTTGTGAGTTGTACCATCTAAAAAAGCTTGTTGGTGGTGTTGTATAACTGTCTGCCATCTGTTACAAAGAAGCCTCATCATAAAACATTGTGCAGCTGACTGTAGAGCACTGCCGCTCTGCAGCTCTAAGGGCTGACTGCATTTCAGTCAGATGGTCCCTGGGGGTGAGGGTGGTAGAGGGGGTATTGTATTTGCTCTATCCAACTATGAAGTACTTGGCAGTACAGAGGGAGGAATGGGGGATACCACTGAGACAACACGCAGAAAACACATTAAAGGCAAATACTTCTCCTTCCTTCTTCTGTGTCTCAGCCCTTCCTCTGGACTGTGGTGAATATGGGACAGGCCTGATCTAAGATCCTTTTCTTTGGTGGGGGATGGCATTCAGGTTAAATGTCTTACCCCAAGGTCATACAACTAGTAAAAATCTAAAGTGGGATTTAAACTCAGTTCCTTCTGACTCAAGCGCCGGGCTCTATCCACTGTCACCCCTAGCTGCCCCTGTCTTTTTCTCATAATCTTCCAGACAAATCAGAAGCAATGAAGGTTGCTCTTGATGGATTCAGTCAAGGATTGGGTTTTATCTGTGAGATGTAGGACAGCCTGGGCTTGAACTAGATTGTCTCTAAAATTCCTTTTACTTAAGACTATGACTTTATGGTCTTTGAATAGAGTGCCTGCAGATTTTCTAAGCTACCCCCAGCCTCTTGGGCTCCTGGTTCAAAACCATCTTTGGTTATTAGACAAGAAGATTTGTATTTAGAGCTGCCAGTCTAGCAAGTAGCTCTAAGATTGGAACAGAACTGGAGGCTTTAAAATCCCAAGGCCCAGAGAGTTTAAGTTATTTGCTTAAGGTCACACAGCTCCTCAATAGCAATACTGGGGCAGTACCCTAGGATTTCTGGCTCTGGGTCCAGAGCTCCCCTCATTATTCCAGAGTGCTTCACATACTGGATGTTTAACCTTTCAGGTGCATGAGAGCCTGAGGCAAAAGAAAAACTGATTTTCTGTGCCTTTGGAAGGCCATTCTTTTCAAGTCAAGTCCAAGGTCACCTTTGGCAGCTTTGTCCCCAAATGAGGCAGTTGGTGGTGCATCAGGTAGAGCATTGGACTTGGAGCTAGGAAGACAAGTTCATATGTAGCCTCAGACACTTAACTAGTTATACGACATTGGGCAAGTCACCTCAACTCAAGTTTCCTTAATTATAAAATGGGGATAATAATAGAGCCTACTTCTCCGAGTTGCTATAAAGATCAAATGATATAATAATTGTAAAAAGTTCTTAGCACAGTCTTTGGCACATTGTAGATGCTATTTAATTCCCTATTCCCTCCTTCTTCAAATGCCTTAAAAACAGTTTAGCCTAAGAGGCTTAGGAGATGGGCATAAAATAATATAATCTGGTTTAAAATTGGGGAATTTTGCCATTAGTTTCACAGAAATCATTTGAATGGAAAGGATAATCAGACCCCTTTGCAGATCAGAATCAACCAATCCACAAGTATTTTTAAGCACTTATATTTACCAGGCACTGTACTAATTGCTGGGGATATAGAGAAAAGCAAAAAAAACAGACTCTTAACTCAAGGAAATTATTCTTCTCATGGAAGAGACAATAGAAATAGAAATAGTCACATAAAAGATACATACAAAGTAAATGGAAGGTAACTTTGGGGAGGAACACAATCGTCCTGGGTGGGAAACAGAATTGACCAGGAAAGGCCTCCTCTCAAAGGTAGCATTTGAGAGGTCTCTTTCTCTCTTTTTTCTAAAGACTAGATCTCCCCAATTTTTTTCCATACTGGAAAAGACAGTGGCTATTCCTGGGCCTGATACCTTAAAGAGGTTTGACTTGATCTGTCCTTTCCATCTTCCCCCAAGGAGGAGGAAGAAGGGATCTCACTTTAAGGATATGGACCATGCTGCTGGAGCCAAAGTTGACTTATCTGTATGTGTCTGGGGCCCCACCTGGAGAACTCCTAGAGTAGGTAGGAACTAGAACTGCCTCTGGGGGTAGGGGTGGCTCTCCTTCCTGATTCAAGTAAGGTTTTTTTCTTTCAATTTTTCATATTCATGCAGGTTTTTTGTTTCTTTTTAGTCATTTTCTAGTTGTGTCTGATGCTTCATGACCCCTTTGGGGATTTTCTTGGTGAGACACTAGAGTGACTTGTCATATCATCCTTCAGTTCCTTTTATAGTTGATGAAATTGAGGAAACAGGGTTAAGTGACTTGTTCAGGGCATGTTTGAACTCAGGTCTTCCTGATTTCTGGTCCAGAACACCATCCACTATGCTACCTAACTGCCCTATTAATGCAGAACTCAGTGTTTAAGCAATTGCATGCAGCTCAGAAGTCTGGAGGTCAAGAGATCTACTTGCCTCAACCTCCCTGGTTGCTAAATGTATAGGTTACCCCACCAGATTTTGAACAGTCTATGGAAATCAGGGAAGCTGAGGGGCATTGACGAAGAGAGCACATCCCAAAGTATAGACGACAGAGCAAATATAGGGTTAAAATATGAGAAATAGTCAATAGGATGCTATTACTGGGCCACAAAGTGTAGAGGAGTGAAGTATAAAGATTAGAAAAGAAGGACATTCCTCCAACGGAGGAATGGACACATAACCCAGGAAGTAATAGGGAGATAAGGGAAGTTTTTGAATGGAAATGGCGGTCCTGTTGGTGGTGACACAATCAAACCCTTGCCCTTTAGGAAAATCATTTTGGTGATTATGAAAAGGATGGTTTGGAGAGAGGAGAAACTTAAAGCAGGGAGGCCAATTAGAAGGCTATTAAAATAGAGTAAGAGATAATGAAGTCTGTATTAGGGTGGTAGTTATGTGAGTGGAGGCAAGGGGCCATAGAGGAGAGTTGTTATGAAGATAGAAAGAAACAACTGATTGGATACCTGGGGCAAATGAGAAGGGCAAGTCCAGGATGACAGAGAGGCTGTGATTCTGGGTGACAGTGCGGTGCCCTGGACAGGAAGAGGGAAGTTCAGAAAATAGGTAGGTTTTGGGGAAAAGTTAAGAAGATATGTTTTGGAAATATGGAATTTAAGATGCCTCTGGGACAGCCAGATTGAAATGTCCAAGAGTAAGTAGGGTGATATTGGACTGGAACTCAGGAGAGAGACTACAACTAGAAATAGAGAATCTACATATTGAGGATAATTAAACTCATGAGGACTTACTAGATCATCAAGTGAAACAACAGAAAAGAGACGAGGACTTCAATTTAAATGTGGGAAGGATATGTAATGGATTCAAAGTTCAACCTTGCGCAAATCATCATCTCTCTCAGACTCAGTTTCACCTGCAGTTAAGTGGGGATATAATAGTGTCTAAGACACAATTGTAGTGTGGATCCAAAAGATAATACATGTAAAGTGCTTTGCAAATTTTAAAGAACTATATCAATGTTAATTATTGTTGTTTTTATCTTTACAAGAAACAACCAGCCATTTAAGGAAACCAAGTGAGAGAAGTATCTGGAAATCCCGGAGAGAAGAGGGAAGTTAACAGAGAGAAAAGCTGCTAAAAGGTCAAGGAGGATGAGGATGAAGAAAAGGCCATTAGGCTAGGCAGTTAAGAGAGCCTCTTCTGCTTTCATATCCCACGTGGAAATGGAAGTGAGATGAGCCCCGTAAATGATTTTTCTGTCGGAGGGCCGTTGGACTGCAGGACACATTCCTTTGCCCCAGGGCCACATTCTATGAATAACTCAATGAAAAGTCAGCAGGTGGAGCTGGATTGCTGTGCCTGAGACCCCAGTTTTGAAAAGAAAGAGAAATCCTTAAGCGACCATTGTGGGGGAAGAAACTTGGGCGATATGATGTTTGAGGGTTTTTTTTTAATTAAATAAAAACCAACTCCTTTGTAGAAACGTTTTATTGCACCTGCGGCCAGGAAGGGGAACCGGTTGTGTCTCTAAGAATATAATCCAGGAAGAAGAGGCACGGATCTCACTTCAGGGGTGCCTCCAAAGTTGGCCCCGGAGCTCTGGGATTCTGGCGCGTGCTGCAAGTGCCTCGGGGCACCACCAGGGGAGCTTCTCCAAGGAAGCCGGAGCTATCTCCAGGAGCGTCTCTCCCTTCTGACCCGAGGGGGTTTTTTCAACGGGCGGATGCAGCAGGGGCTGGTGGGCGCTAGGGGGTGCTCCACGCCCCCACCCTACCCCCCACCCTCCCAACAAATAAGACTTAACTGGGAAGGACTTTCATCTGGTCGGTCTGGGGGTGGTAGTGGTGGTAGTGACAATTAAAATAGCGCAGTCCAAAACTGGTCCGGCGGGCGGCGGTAGCGCCCCCTCTCCTTGCTTCCCTCCCCCTCTCCCTGGGGGTCACTCTGTCCCTCCCCCCCTCCCCTTTCCCCCAACCCCTACCTCCTCCCTTCTCCTCCTCCTGGGAAGTCAGGCACTGGCTGCGATTGCTCCTTCTCTGCAGC
Organism: Myrmecobius fasciatus; assembly: GCA_023553655.1. Taxonomy (NCBI): domain Eukaryota; kingdom Metazoa; phylum Chordata; class Mammalia; order Dasyuromorphia; family Myrmecobiidae; genus Myrmecobius; species Myrmecobius fasciatus. The sequence continues at coordinate 16,248 of JAJPUD010014274.1, forward strand.
TCGCGTCAGTTTCCCTCTCCCGCGGCAGGAGCGGCGGCGGCGGCGGTGGCAGCAGCAGCTGAATAGGCGGAGGCGGCGGGAGAGACGTCTTCAGCAGCTGCAGCCCCAGCTCCCGGGGCTCTCCGGCTCGGAGCGCGCAACCCTCCCGCCCCGGTCCCCTTCGCGTGTCCTGGAGCGCCCCGGCCAGAGCCGCACCTCAGAGCGCCCGGACTCCTCCTGGCCCCGAGCGGGGACGCCTGGCCCAAGCCGCTCCCCCCGGGGCTGCGGACCCCGGCCGCCCGGGGGCATCCTCCGGCGGGGAAGCTGGACCGGATCATGAGGAGGCTGAACCGCCGCCTGGCGCTCACTGTCTTCGGGGTGCTCTGGATCGCGGCGCTGCTGCTTCTATGGGGAGTCCAGAGGAAGTTGGAAGTAGCACCGGGACCCGAAGGGCAGACCCCTAAGGTAAGCAGCTGGGAAGGTCCGGTAGGTAGCCATGGGCAGCGGGCATTAGTGGGGCGGGCTTGCTATGGGGGCTTTGGGGGGACTGAGCTGATCGGCAAAGTTGCTGGACGCGGCTGCAACTGTTAGATGTTTCCGGATTTTAAATAGCCCAGAGGAATCTTCTAACATGCGTGTGCGTGTGTGTGTGCGTGTGTGTGTGTGTGTTCGGTCTTCCGTGCATGTGTAATGTGGCCGCGAGCGCCGAGGCAAAGTGTGGTCACAACTTCTGCAGTCGCGCATCCCCCGGCACTGCCGGACCTCCCCCGGCACTGAGCTTTAAGAAAGAAGGGGGAGAGGGCAGCTTGGGAAAGCCGGCCCGGACGTGGATGGTGCGGCTACGTCTTGACTAATTGGGTCGCCTATTAACCTCAGATTCCATCCTCACCGGCAGTTAAACTGCCCCGAGAAGAGGCATCATCTCTCATCTTGCCAAACAACTCTCAAAATCAGAGCTTGGAAGGTGACCGAACGGAGGGCGGGAGGAGGCAGAACCCTACTGTGGTTGCTGCTCTCTTCTCCTTTTCCTCTGCTTTGTCACTCCCTTCCTAAAATCTGCTTCAGGACCCCTGCAGCTGCTAGACTCGAAAGTGGAATACGCCAGCCTGCTCTATACTCACTGCAAAAAGAGATTGGCTTGTCTAGTTAGGGAGTTGGGGAAATCTCAATGCAGGTGGCTTTTCCTCCTCAAGTCAAGAACTGGAAGGTTCACCTGACCCGAGCCAGGTCGTCCTCCTCCCCTCCCCGCAATAACCTCCAGTCTACAGAATCACAGTCCTGCTTCCTCCCAATCACTTTTGTCATTCTTCAGAAGGGGCTGGAGGATAAAGATGAGTTCCATTGGGCAGGGAATATTGAGGCCACTCAGCCGGCACCTCATTTTAAACTACCTGCCTTGGGGAGATAATAAAGAAACAAACGTGTGGGGTGTGTGTGTGTGTGTGTGTGTGTGTGTGTGTACAACAATCTCATTCATGGAACTTTCAGTCTAAGGCAGGCAGGAAAGAATCTGAGCCTAGGGAGTTGACAGTTACCTCTCGAATCCAAAATCCAACCTCAGCTCCATCCCCCTCCGCTCTTCTCCATGGGGTAAGTTTTTATCACTTAGACGCTGTTGCTACGCATAGAGATCAGTAGAGTTTTACTCTTTCCCCAGGTTGCTCTCCTGCTCCTTGTAAGGTAGTTAATGATACCTGCAGGGACCTGAACTTTCTCTGGTTAGCTTTGTACCTCATTACCTTAAGCTTGCATGTAACGAGTATCCTCCCTCCGACCTTATTTTTCCTTTTTAACAACACCTGGGTCTCTTCTTATTCCCCCCCCTTCCTCTTCTCTTTCTCCTCCTCTTCCTCTTCTTTCTTCCTTTCCTTTGCTCTTCCCTCCTTCCTCCTCCTTTCTTTTTTCTTTCCATTGCTCTCCTCCTCCTTTTCCACCTCCTCCTCTTTCTCTTCTTTCTTTTTCTTTCTTCCTCCTCTCTTTTTCTTTTCCTTTCCTTTGCTCTTTTCCTCCTCTTTCTCTTTTTTCTTTTTCCTCCTTTTCTTTTTTCCTTTCCTTTGCCCTCTTCCTCCTCCTTTTCCTTCTCTTTCTCCCTTTTGTTTGCTCTCTTCCTTCTCCTTTCTCTTTTCTTCCTTTCCTTTCCTTTCCTCTCCTCTTCCTCTTTCTTTTTTCTTCCTTTTCTTTCCATTGCTCTCCTTTCTCCTCCTTTCTATCTCTCCCTTTTAAATTTATTTTGACTACCCTTGTTTTCCTGTGTTTTCTTTCTTTTTTTGCTGTTCTTTCTTTCCCTTATATCTCATTCTTTTCTCTCTTTTCTGTCTCCTCATCACTTCCCAACTAAAAGGATTTTCCTCCTTTCTTCTCATATCTACTTTATCCTGCTTTTTTGACTACCCATTTTGACATCCTGCATCTTATTAAATTCTCTCTTTTTTTTGGATTTCTCATTTCCCCTCCTCTTTTCTCTTTCATGTGTACATGACTGACCTTGTACAGATCACTCTCTCAAGGTCTGCTTCCTTTATCTCTTAAATGAGGAGGCTGGACAGAATGATCTCTGATCTAGCTCTTAAGACTCCATGGCTATGTCCTGTGAATCTTTGTGAGTGTCTAAGAGGTGACTGCTTGTGTTTGTGCATATATGTGCAACTGTGACACTTTGGATGGAACCAGAGGAACAGAATTCACAAAAACTGGTTTGTAAGTGATAACCTTGTTAATCAGAATCTCTGAAGCATTCTGATTCCAGTCCACTCATTTGTCCTTTTCTAATTCCTGCCTGGAGAAAAGGGCATGGGAGTTTGCAGCTGTTTATAATGGAGACAGGTACAGGAAGGTGTTTAAGGCTCAGGACTTTCTTAACATTAAATATTCAGCTTATTTGATCTCCGACCTCCATGGCAGCTTGAGTGCCTCCTTTGAGAGGGACTTTAATAGCAATGATTTGGTCCCACCTTCCCTTGAGCTCATTCTCAAAATTTTTCTGGCCTGGTTCTGGTTCCTCATTCAGCCAGCTGTTTTTAGTAATGGGCAATAATTGGTCTTACTCTGTGATTTAGCAAAAATTAGTTTCCCTCTCTTTTAGTTTCAGTTTTTTCTTTTGTAAAAGGGTTGGGGGGAAGGTTTGGACTAAATAGTTGCTTCCAACTTAAAACTAATGTGAATCTGAACTTGTGAATTGTTAGTAAGAGAGAGAAATGTAGGGTGGTAAGGTTGATGGAAGTATAAGGGTAAGTCTGTTGTCCTCCCAAACTGTTCTAGGGAAGCCAAGGGAGACCTTACTGCCTTAAAGGAAAGAGAAGAATGATTATTGGTACTTCCTGGGAAAAACGCTTAAGTGTGAGAGGCTGTTAGGTTGCAGGTAGTAGGTTATGTGTTTAAGTGGTTAAGGTTGTCTGATGGGAAGTATAAGAGAAATCCTATAGATACATTAATTAGATATATGATTTCTGATTGTATATAAACTATATATAATATCACATTATACACACACACACACTATATATATATACATATATATAAAGTTTATATTATATATAAACTCAGAGATTATTTCCTGACCAATGGGAGTCTTGGGTGCCTCAGATGAGAAAATTTGCTTATTAGAGAAAAATAGTATAGACTTTTGAGTGAATTCAGGACTCCAGGATTTCATGCTGAGTGCTTATTCATAATTGCAGGGGAAAGTCTTACTTTGCATTTGTAAACACCTGAGAAGCTTTCCCTTTTCTCAATGCTGCTCTCCTACCACCATGGAGTATGTTTATTTGTGAATTCGGAATGTAGGCAGCCCCTCATTACTGGAATCCACAGAGGCATATAAGAACTCTAGAAAGGACTCTTAGAAATGATATTATTTAACTTTCTCATGTGACAGATGAGGACACGAGGGCCTTTAGGGTAGTGGTGAGATAATTTATACAAAAGATTGCTCACATAAAGAATTCGGGAAAGACCAGAGAAGGGGGTTGGATAATATGGCCTTGAAGGTCTCCTTCCATCTCCAGGTCTGTGATTTGGGAATAGTGAGGCTTTGTGCACTTGGAGGGGGGAGCTTAGAGTGGTCAGTCTCCAAAGCTAAGCTTTTTCCCTCTAAGGTTTTTAGGAGCTCTAAGCTGCTTTCACTATGAATATTGTTTGGTAACAGACTTCTACTCTTTCCTTTGGAAGTGGTAAGGCCTGCTTTCTTCACCTAACCTTTGGGAAGAAGGGGTATATATAAAACCTGCCCCTCATTCATAATCCAAGTGATGTACAAAGGATAAACAGCCTTTGTGATAAAAAAAAAAGTTTATTTGATTTGTTCAATGTGCTAGAAATAAAGGCCCAGTAAAGGTGTTTAAAGTATGCTTTCGCTCTGAATTGGTTTTTTTGGAGTTTGTTTTCCTTACTTTCCAATTTAATAAATCTCAGATTTCTAATTGAGGAGGGAGCACAATAGGGTTTAAGATGTTTTTGTAACCTGTATCTTAATGATGAACAAGTGCTGTAAGACAAAAAAAAAAAAAAAAGAATCAGAATTTTTCTATTTCTTCCCGGTGTTTCTACTCTGTATCATTTGTTTTCAATTTGGGTAGCTTAAAATTTTTTTTTTTAAAAAATCTCTTTTTTCAATAACTTAAATTTACTTTGGGACTTAGTAAAAGTAAAAAGAATGTTAGCCTTGAGGGTAATTGAAATTTTTTTTCTTTAGGAAGCCAGTGGGAATTTAAAGGCTTGGACTAAAATGCTGCAGGCCCTTGGACATATTCTTAGGTTTTATTAAAATATGTAGCCAATACTATTATAAAAGTTCCCTCTATGCATGCAGTACAATGATTAAATTCTTGCATTTCGTAAGATGTCTTCTTTTTTCTGGAACCCACATAACTCTCCTCTCTTATTATCCCTATTTTGTTGGTAAACTGAGTCTCAGAGCTCAAGCTAGCCTTCCTGGTACAGTATTAGTTACATAGCAGCAATATCCCCATATTTTCTCTTCTCTCCAATTCCTCCTCCATGCAGCTTTAAAGTGATCTTCCTAAAGCACTGGGGCTGATCACTGAGTAATCCCTCACTCAAAAAACTCAGTGGCTGTCTATTATTGCTAAGACAAAATTCAGATTTTTCCGTGGGAATTTCTGTAGGAATTGTAGAGAAGAAAGAATTAGACAGACCCCCATTCAGAAGCTGGAAGTCTCAAGTGAATGGATTAAAGAAAAGGAGCCAGGTATGGGATGTAGGGATTATAGACGCAGTCACTAGCTGGAGATGGGGATTGAGTAAGAATGAAGGTGGAGGGCGATTTCTAAATTACAGAAATGAGTGAATGGAAGGATTGGAGTGCCTTTCTTAGAAATACCCCAATTGTTTTTCCTTCTCTTTTCCGCCTGGAAAGAACCTGCCCACTTTTCAAGAACCAGCTAAAATCCTTACCTGTCTAGAGAGGTGTTGGGTCAGACCTTTGCTGAAATCCATCCCAGCTCTAAATCCTGCAATCCCTTGGCACCTTGCCACCTTTGTTAAAGGAAATGGTGTGCTATAGTGGAGAAAGTAAACAATTTGGAGTTAGAGAGGCTGGTTCTGAATCTTGACGCTGCTAATTAATTCCTGTGTGATTTGAGGCAAATGATCTAGCCTCTCTGGATTTCAGTTCCCTCATCGTTAAAAAATTGTTTATTGAGTTAAATTAAACTGAGGGGGTTGGGCTAGATCAAAGCTTCTTAAACTGTATCTCAACTCCATATGAGGTCATGTAACTGAATGTGGGGCAGCAATAAAAAAATTTCAAATATTCCACCAAGATTCAATTCTTTATATAAAAATAAATATGCACATCATCTCATTAGTGTACACATTTGCTTTCATCTTTAATAAATGGTAAAATTATGTGTATACCAAAGAAGTGTTTTAAAATCAATTTCTTTGTGATTTTTATCAGTAAATGTTTCATTTGTATACCTATATGCCTGGGGTCATGTAAAAATTTCTCGAGTGAAAAGGATTTGAGTAGAAAAAGTTTAAGAAGTCCTAGGCTAGATGACCTCTAAGATTTATGATCTCAGTTCTATGATCTGTAAGATTTCTGAACATCCCAGGTCAGAATGACTTTTTCTTCTAAGCTCTTTTAGCACCGTACTTGCTATGTTGATTACTCATTTGAGTTGGTACCCCTTTATGTGACATTATACTTCTTTTCAACAAATCCATGTTACCTTCCCAACCCCACAGCAATTTCCCTAAGGGCAGGAATTGGGGTTTACACTTCTTTGTATTCAGGGGTGTATTTTGGAGCCAACTCCTAGGAACAACTGAACCTGGTTGTTAAATTTTCAGTGTGAACATTTTGTCCATGGAAATCAGCAAATGCTACAAATCTGGGCTTACTCTATTGTTTTGTTGATAGTCTAGGCTTAGGAAAGTGATGGAGAAAATGTTTATAATGAACATTAAACTTAAGTTGTCCCATGTAAAGTTTCTTTTCCAAAGAGCTGGTTATCAAGCATTTGTGGGCACATCTCTGTATCTTCCTCCCCAACATTTAGCACAACTCATTGTGTGTAAAAACAACGTGATAAATAGGTATTGCCTCAACCTGAATTTTTTTTTCTTTCCAGAATTCTCTTTTATTTTGAGTTGCTGCTTGCTCAAAGATCTAGATTTCTTTGTCTCAATTATATTTCTCCAGCATCTGGCACAATATTTGGCACAGAGTGGAGCTTAATAAATACTTTTGATTGATGGTTTGTTAAATTTGTTCCCCTAGCCTACTCTGTATATGATCTTTGCATCTGTAACAACACCTTTCTTTTCTTCCCGGTCTTTCAGTTAAGTAGGTCACTACTTTTGGAAATCCTAAAAAAGCAAATAAACATAAGAATAAAACCTTGGAGTCACTTTGAGGGCAGGAAAAGAATAATTTGATTTGAGTCTTGCAATATTCTTTGTCTGAGGGCAGGGTTGATAGAAAGTGAATCCATCTTGAACTTTGTATGAACCGGTTGACTAGTCATGTATGGTAAAGGAATGAAGATTTTGACCTGTAGTCTAAAAGGAAAAGGCGCCAGGTTGTGAATGGGGGCTAGAGGACTGAATGTGAGGTGGCATCTTTCCAAAGGACAGAAATAATGTAGCATTGAATGGAGTGGACATTACAAATAGAACAGGAATGAAAAGAACTGAGTTCAAATCCTGACATTTTGTACTCTAGATTTGAAGTATCAGAACTCAAACTCTATCTTTGTTGCTTACTGCCTGTGTGACCTTGAAAAAATTATTCCATTTTTTCTGGGTGACAATTTTCTCATCTATAAAATGGGGGAGAGCTAGATTTGATGATCTCAAAGGTCTCTCAGATCTAAACCTCTTGATTTTCCCACTTACTATTTGATCTAAAATCATGTAATATAATTTGTTCATGAGATGTTGTTTATTGTTGCTCTGGCTCATCTGGTTCTTCATGACCTCATTTGAGGTTTTCTTGGTGAAGATACTGGAGTGATTTACATTTCCAACTCTTTCTTCCTTTCTTTCTTTCCTTCTTCCTTTCCTTCTTTTATCCCTTTCCTTTCTCTTTTCTTTCATTCCTCCCTCTCTCTCCTTCCTTCCTTCCTTTTTACAGATGAGAAACAGAGGCAACCAGGTTTAAGTGACTTTCCCAGATTCATACATCTAGGAAGTGTCTGAAATTAGATTTGAGCTCAGGAAGATGTCTTTCTGATTTAAAGCCCGGGACGCTATCTATTTTACCATCTAGCTGCCCTTAATAAAAATAATATTATAAAATAACAATAATAATGAAGAAGAGAATAGGAGTAGTTGATATTTACAGTGTTTTAAGTTTTACAGTCTCTTTACATATATCATTTTGTTTGGTCCTCACAAAGACCGTGTGCATGGTGTGCTCTGATATATAGGGGGATTCTGTTTCACTGGCTGACTTCATTTAAGATCTCATCTCTGCCACTTAATTGCAGCTATGGGGAAAGGGATTGGGCCTGTGATTTCATTAATCTAGGCAGTTCTGATAGTTGATTAAAGCACTGAGAAAGGGTATGCCCAAGGTCACACTTCCTTGGTTTTGGGTCCAGCTCTATCTGCTGCCAAACTGCCTTTCTTAGAACTTTTATGGCTTTGAGCAAATCATCTAACTTTCTGGACCTCACTTTTCTCATCCATAAAATGAGGGGATTAATACTAGAGGGCATATGAGGTCCCTTCTAGATCATTGATTCTGGTGGCTGCATTTTTTTCAAAGGAGGAAACTGAGACTGTGGGAGTTTGCTCAAGGGTACACAGCTAGTAAATGTAAGAGGCAGGAAATGTCCAGCCAACTTGGTTTGATTCCCAGTGTCTGATTGTCTAAATGCCTTTCTTCCATCTAGCTTCCAAAAAGATTATTTTAAGTGAGTCTAATAGGTTTTGTTTATCCAGGGGAAAAATTTTAGTCCTACATGTACATAGTCTTGCCACCATGCCATGGTTTTTGAATTTTTATGAGATTGTCAGAATTTGACACCTGGGGGTTTCCATGATCACCACCATATCTTTTGTACATTTCACTCAGGAGACACAATAATATATAGCTTCCACCTGTTTGGTAAAGACTATCCCCATGAGCTCTACTTCTTAGTTGTTGGCTATTCTTGCTAGGTTAGGGATATTCATGAGCTTTTGTAATCCTCTCTCTCCTGCTGTCCCATGGTCTTCCCCTCTTACTTCTACTCCATAGAATTACAGAATTTTTTAAGGTTTTTCAGGGAGGTACTTAGGGCCATGGAGTCCAGACTATATACCAAGGTAATCCTCATTGTAAAAAAAAATCCAGCCTCAGGTCCTCCTGACTCCAGGGCTGGTGCTCTATCCACCGTGCTCCTTATCGCTGTCTTAGTAAAGATCACCTTCTCTTAGCCTTCCATCCTTCTTCTCAAAGGTCATGGACTGTTTCTTTAGCATAGGGTATCCTAGCACTAGCTTTGCTGCAGTAAGACTCTCTCACAGATTTTAGTGACCCACATTCCCTTCATTGACTTGTCCCATGGCTTTAGACAAGTGACTTTTCTCTTCCTTGCTTTCTTTTGCTGTGAAATGTCCAGAAAAAATACTAGCACCTATAATCTACCTCCCTGGAAGGTGTGTTGAGAAACTATGAATTTTAGGAAATGCTTGGCCATTGAGGTGCTGCAGTGCTTAGAGCATGCTGGACTTAGACCCTCAAGAGATGATTCTGAATCCTATATCAGACACAGCCTGCTTGTGTGAGCCTGGTATGTCAGTTACCATCTCCCAGGCTCAAGTTTTTCAACTGTATAGGAGTAATATACCTATCTCCTAGGGTTTTTGTTAGTTCAAAGACTATGTAATAGTTACATATTATTATTAAATGATTCCCAAATGAAATCTCCTGTGGATACGTGACTCTGCAATGAGTATTCATAAAAGTACTTTGCCAAAATTACTTGATGAAATAAACAATAAATGCATCTCAAAGAGGCCTCCAATCTTGACTCTAGTGAGAAGGAACTCTTTGAGTTACGGAGGAACACGTTCCCCTGGGTAATTCTCCACAAACGCCGAAGATTGACTTGCTATGGCATTTCTGAAAGAGTGACCTGATGTGACCTTCTGGGACTCGGCTGTTTTTGCTGCTTGCAGCTGCTGTTTAGATCACAAGGCTTTAATGAACACTGGGAGCCTAATTGGGGAAAGAGAAAGAGGCATTTTATATTGGGTGTCTTCCAGGGAGTCCTCCCTGAGCCTCCTCCCTCTTGTCTTTTGTTCAGAGGCAAGGGCAAGTTTTGCTTGCAAAGGCAAGGAGGTAAGTTAGGGACAGAGCAGCCTAGGCTACTATGCTGCTGTCCTGAGGGGTGGTGGAAGGAGGAATGTTCTCTTACAGAGCTAAGCTGCCCAAGGTCAGCATTAATCTGCCATGAGGTTTGCCTCGTTGGTCACCGGAGATGAAGTGACAGCTCTGAATGCATGGGAAGCTCCTTGGAAAAGGAGGAGATGATTCGTGGAGATATTCACTCACTCTGGCCATCTCTGATGCTCACAGATGCTAAACCTGTCCTGATCCTTGTCTTCCCAAATTATATCAGGGTCAGCAACGGGAAGCAGTCAGATCCTACCTCCTTCTAGTTGCTGCTGATTTCTTGTACTCCTTTGTGCCATTTCACAGAGACAGGATTATGCACTTAAAAAATAATTAAATCTCCCTCTTGTCATCTGTCTTGCTAGGATAACTAAAGAAACCTTCCAAAAGAACATGAAAAGGGAGAGGCTCTCTCTAGTGCTCCTGCCATCCAGAGCTGAAGGGGTGAGAGAAAATGCATACTGAGCTGCCTTCCTTCTATTGATTCCCCCTTTTTAAAACCCAATTTACATCTCATTCCAAGGCACTAGAAGAGTGGAAAATATCTATAGAGCCTGGTATATTCTGTACATATTTATACTCTCTCTCCAAAGAAGATAACTCAGCCCTTACTAAGAACTGGAAAACCAGGACTCCGTTTTCCTTTTCTGCTGGTTTGAGGTACAGATTGATATAGCATCCCTTGTTCTTCTGTGAAAACTGCTATCATTCATTTTTCCCCAGCCACAATGAGACCAGTTCAATCAATTTTTATGTCCCTATCAGTTGCAGCAGTGAACATGCAGGTATAATGGGATACAGTGGAAGCAAATCCTTGATGGCCATTGAAAAATTAATTGATCCCTACATTTCAGTATTTTGTGGTCCATTGTTTTTAAGACTATTTTGGGAAGATCCTGGCCACACAGCCCACAGACTAATTAAGGCCCCAAGACAATTGCCTATTAATAGGAAATTGGCTGATAGCTACGAGCTGGATGCTGCTTGGGTCAGATAACCAAGCTTTGAGAACCAAGCTCAGGAGCCTTGTTTTTCAAGACTTCAGGATTGTGAGTAGAATCAAAGAAATCCATCAAATGAATGTAGGTGCTTGTTTACAACATGCCTTTGTATATAAACATACACTTTAATAACTATATATCAACATATTTTTCTATACATATGTGTTGATTTATGCATATTAATACATATTAATTTATAAATGTGTTACAGTAGATAGGAAGATGCTTGACTTTAAGCCTGGTTTTCTAAGTTCAAATCCAACCTTAGACACTTATTAGCTATGTGACTGTGTGCAACTCATTTAACCCTGTTTGCCTGTTTCCTCATTTGTAAAATGAGCTGGAGAACAAAATGGCAAACTACTCAAGTTTGCCAAGAAAACCTCAAAACGGTGTCATGAAATCAAACAACTGAAACCAACATACAACAAATATATATGTTTATATATATAAATATAATACATATTATATATTTATATATAATGATATATATATAAATACATGCATATGTCTATTTGTACATATGAATACACATACTTTATAATTACTCAACATAATTTGCTTCCTTTATAATCCTACATATTTTATTGTATATATTTAAAAATATTCTAAGAAGGGGCTCATTGGCTTTACCACATTTGTCAAAGGAGGCTACAATACCCAAAAAGTTTAGGAACCTCAGCCTAGTCCTTAAATGATCCTTCCCTGCCAACTCGGGGTTGTTTTTTTAAATGCCTGAGGATTCTTAAAGAAAAAAGATACTCAAAAAGAGAAGGTTCAAGAATTCCTGTTTCTCAAATCAAACTTTGATGTTTTTTGTGAAAAAAAATTGTGAAGGGTTTCAGAGTTCTGATGGATCACTAAGCTTTGCATCGAGCATAAAACCCACAGCTGACAACTCTGAGTTATCAGTGTGACCTTCTACAATACAGGTGTACCTTGAAGCTGACCAGAGGTTCTTAATCTGGAGGTCTGTGAATTTACAAAAAATTCCATGACTGTATTTCAACATAATTGGTTTCCTTTGTGTATTCTATTTTAGGACCCCGGAGAAGGGGCCCATAAGCTTTACCAGATTGTACCAAAGGGAGAGTCCATCACACAAGCAAGGTCAAGAACCTCTTCATTTGGACTTTTAGGATGCAGTGTGATATTGGATTTGGTTTTGTTGGAGGGCCTGGATTCTAATCCTACCTCTCTCACTTTGTGGGTGACTGAGGCAAGGAAGCTAAGCCCACTAGGACTCAGTTTCCTTCTTTGTAAAAAGGAGTTGACCTCTAAGGCCCCTCCCTCTTATCTATAAATGGTCTACTATAAAGTGAGATGAGGCAGGAAGAATCAAACCAGGTTTCAGTTACTCAGTTCTCTGGCAAGGGACAGAACCCCCTCTCCAAGGGGATAAGATCTTTTTTTTTGTTTGACAAACCAGGATTTAGGGTCCTGTTTGGAATGTGACCCATTGCCTGTAATAAATGCCACTGTTGCATTTTCAGATAATGCATAAAATTGAACAGTAGGTTCAGAAAAATGTAAGCCCCCTGGGATTGAAGTCAGCCACTGAGGGCTGCTCAGTCTGTTAGCACTCCTGATTTCCCTCAAGAGTAATCCTGCTCTTCAAACTTTCAAAAAGCAGCCTGATTTTTCTTGTTTTGGACAAGCTGCTGTGGTTGCAATTGCAGAGCTCAGGAATCTTCCTGAAAAATGAAAGAAATCTTTTCCACCCTCCAGCCCATCAGCCAAAGTTAGATTCTCAGGGATAGAGTAGGCACCGTTCCCAATGCCAGGTACAGAGAGAAGCAGCCTGCATTTGTCAGAGCCTGCACGAAGTCCACAGGACTTGACAGGGAGAAAATTAGGCTCTCCTGTCACTCACCAAACTCCTCCAGCTCAGAAGTCAACAAGACCAGGGAATTAAGACAGAAACCATTGATTTGAGTCCCTTTCTCTGATAAATGTGGTCCTTAAACAATCAGATATAATTCCCTTCAATGAGGAAAAATGTCATCTGAGAGAACTTATCTCAGCCTCTATGAAATGTAAGGCAGCTTAATGGGGAAAAAACTCCCCAGGAAAGTAGTAGTCTTTTAGTACACATTGCACCTAGAGAGCAAGAGATTCAGTCTGTTAGGAGTTAGATTTCTATTTTTATTCAGCAGAAGGAATATCAATTTCCTGGTAGTTGAAGACCAATCTATGAGAAGATAGTACCTTCATCTGAAAGGGAATTTTTTTTTTTTTTGGTGGCCCCTTCATTGACTGTGTTGAAAGGGATTTTTTTTTGGTGGCCCCTTCATTGACTGTGTGATTGTGGGCATTTCATTTAATTTTTCTGCATCATTTTTCTCATCTGTAAAAGGGCCCCATAATAAATGAATTACTTCCCTCTGAGGGTTGCTGCAAAGATCAAATGAGATAAGTTATGTAAAAAGATTTGCCAGCCCTTAAAGCACGATTGTAAACCTGTGCTGTTCTCAGGTCACAGGAACACAGATTTGGAGCTTAAAGAGGTTTCATCTGGTCCAACATCATTATTTTATGGGTATGAAAATTGAGACTTAGAGAGGTCATTCAGCCAATAAACACTTTAAATGCCTTCTTGGTATCAGGCCCTGTGCTGTGGTTACACAGGTAGTGAGAGACAGAACCAGAATTTGGACCAATACTTTCTTACTGTAAATCCAGTGTTCTTTCCATCTCTTTTAAAAAAATAAATGAATCATAGAATGTCAGGTTCAGAAGAGACTGGGAGCCATCTACTTTCTCAGTTGTAAAAGTGGATAATACCAGTATCTACCTGGCAGGGCTATTATGAGGATGGAATGGGATAATATTTGTAGAAGACTTAGCAGAGGGCCTGGAACATAATAGGCTCTATATTAATACTTATTTTCTTCTCCTCCCTTCCCCTACTTCATATCTGCTCTCATGTTTAACAGATGAAGAATCTGAACCTCAGAATTTAGAGAGAATTTGATCCAACTAAGTTGACTTTAAATCCAGGGCTTTCTCCATTGCACCTTTCTGGTTCAGGTAACTGGCTATATTTCCTGTCCTAAGAATGACATTTCCTCGGTTGCTTGACCTTCCACACTGCAAACCGGGCTTTTGGAGGCCAGGCCAGGGAGGACCTTAAACACTCAGCTCAGCACTCCCGCACTCCTGGGGACCGTGGACCTCCATTTCAGGGGACTGTTTTCCTCCCTGCTACCGTGATGATGTCCTATTCCCTCTTCTTCTCCACAAAACTCTTTTTTTCTGCCAACTGTAATCAGATCAACACTACTATTGCTCTGGAAAGGATGCGGCCATTGACGTTCCAGTTGTTCCATCCACCATCTTTGTGACCGGACCTTCAGTCAGGAAAATCGGAGTCTAAATTCAGCTTCAGGCATTTGCTTGGCTGTCTGAGCAGACCACTTAACCTTTCTCCACCCTAGTTTCTTCATCTGTAAAGTGGGCGTAATCATATCCTTCTAGCATCCCGGGGAGAATAAAGTGAGATACAGTAATGGGACTTGTGGACTTTAAAGGGCTATCTCAATATTATTGTTACTGTGGTGGCGGTGGTTGTTCCTGGACCCTAACTCCCTTCTCTGGCTACTCTTGTCTGTGTGGATTGTCTCCTTCATTAGGATGTAAGCCTCTTGAGAAGGACTGTCTCCGTTTGTATTTGTATTCTTGGCATTTAAAATAGGCTTTTTAGTCATCCATTCATTTAGAAAAAGATAATTTCTAGTGTGATACGTGTTTGGGTGTCTTTGAGGTAACATGCTGCTGATTAAAGGGGGACTGGGAGAACACAGCAGATAACTGGAATGAAAAAGCCTGAAGTCAAGGATGGAAAGCTCCAGACATTGCCCCTTTTTGGGGATAGCCCTGTAAGCAGCATAACCGCACAAATTACAGAACTGTTTGTACTGAGGAGTTGAAAGCCGTCATATGCTGAGGAAATACTCAGCATGGAGCAGTAATTATGGTTTAGCTGATGATAAAGGATGTCTTGGATTGACTGTTAATTAGACTATTAAATGTAGCAACACAAAGACCAAATATCAGCTATTAACCATTTAAGCCTGCAGTTCCCTGCTTTTTTTTTAAATGGGGAGAGGGAGCCACTGGAAGTGAGTTGGAAAGACTTACTAGCTCTCAAGCTCTCTTATGGAAACAGGGACTGATTTTTCTTTTCCATTGTGTGAAGACTTCCCATTTTGGCAATCTTGCTAAGTGACTGCTAAGTGATGACCAAAGTAAGGACCTTCTTCTCTCATCTCATTTTTCTCCCCATTTTCTAACATGGTTCTGATTTGATTGTAAGGTCGAGTGGCTCAAGATAAAAAAAATAAAAATAAAAAGGCTGAGCTTCTGTCTAATATATCTAAATATCTTAAGGCAAGAGCCTGACCTCTACTGTTATCTCAAACAGGCAGACAAAGTATTTATAACTAGAATGTCTTTGAGAGCAGGAAATCAACACTGTCTGGTCATGGAAGGCTTTTCAGAGCAGAATGTTAGGGTTTATAGGTCAATAGCAGTCATTGGACCCTGGGCCTTTTTCTCAGTGGGGCTGAATCTCTACTCTTTGGGATTTCAATGAGGAGAAGGAGGTTGGAGCCTTTCAAGTTTCTCAGCTTATGTCAGTTTTGAGTCTGGGGAATTTGGTACCCAGCTATGTTGGGCGCAATCTTAGGTGCTTTGTGAGTTAGAGTTCATGTCCAGGATGGAGCTTCTGAAAGGAAGGGTGTGTGTCTTTCTAGTCTGTTGGGATCTACCTGGAGACACTGGGATGAAGAAGTCATGCTATAGCAACAGCTGGTAAGGTAGTGAATTCCTCTGGGATATTTTGTTAAGGAAAATAATTCCTTTGGGTCCCAATATTCATAGAGGCCTTCTTTGGGATAGCAAGAACTAGAAACAAAATGGATTCTCATCATCTGAGAATCTAAAATCTAATTAATCTAAAATTTTAATCTAAAAATCTAATCTAAAAAATCCAATCTAAAAAAATTAAACTCCAACTTTGCTGCCTGAAAGTAATAGAATATTGCTGTTCAGTAAGAAATGATGAACATGAAGAAATCAGAGAAATATGGAAAGATTTATAGGAACTGACGCAGCGCAAAATAATCAGAACCAAACATTATATTTACTGACAAAAATGTAAATGGAAATATTACTAATAAGGAACTGAATTCTGAGTAACTAAAACACTAATTTATGGTCCCAGAGAACAGGTAACAGTTCTTCCTTATGGCAGAAAAGAACTATTAGGACAGAATGTTGTATAAATAGTCTAAGGTGGTCATTGTATCAGTTGGGTTTTATTTTTTAACTTTTCTTTCATAGAAAAAAATGGTTCATTATGGAGAGACAAGGGAGTTTTTATTTTTTCCCCTAGAAATGATTGATATGAAAACAAATATCTAGAATAAAATGAATTATAAAGGAAAAAAGAAAATACGTTTTATATGTACGATTAAAAAACTGTTTCTCAGGATTCCTTCAGGGCCTTTATAAACTTTTCTTGAATTGAATTATTGAATTTCTTATTTATCTTTGTTAATGCATTGGACAACTGTTCAGGTATCTCAGATAAAGTCTTATAAATTGAATAGTGGTATGATTATTCTTAGATGTATGTGTTTATGTTGGGAGAAATAGTGGGGGTAAGAAGAAAGGGGAGTTTGAGAGATGGATAAGACTTTCTACAATTCCCTTGGACAAATTTGCATGGATTCTGACTGCTGAATAGTTTATTTAACATAAAAATTTTAAGCACCTTCTATACTCCCTCAGCTCAATCAAGGCTACCACTAACAAACTATGGAACCTTGATTTTGTCTCTTGACCAGTAAAATGAGATGATTCAGAGTGGTCACTGGAGTTGTGAAACTCTAGGCTCAGGTTTGGTAGTGATAAGGGGGTGCTCTCAGAATGAGATGAGTGCCCTCTGGGTCAGGGACACTCCTCTGGCATCCCCTGTCCTTCTCCAGGCTTGGAACCAGAAAGAACAAAACAGTTTAATGGTGCCGGAAGAATGGAAGTCCTGCCTTGCCCCATCTTTGTGAAACAGAGGCCTTGGGGACTTTCATGGGTGATGGGGGAGGGTGTAACAAGGTTTTGAACAGGATCTTGTTTTCCTTGCAACCTCCATGCACTGTTAAAACTTTTTTGCTTTAGAAAATTGTGTTTTACTTTCATTCTTAATTTCTATTTTTCTCCTCAAGAATAGGAAACTTCTATCTTACAATGTTATTCATTAGGAGAAATGAAATTTAGAACCATGTTTTAATCATTTTCAAAGTTTTTTGAAAACATACACATTTTTCTCTACCAGTTTAACTGCTTGGAAATCTGAGCAGCTCATTTTTCCACCTTTACTGTGAGAGTGGAAGGAAATAGGAAGTGACACTACCTTAGAAGATTAAAAGTGATTTTCACTGAGCACCTGCTCTGTGCCCTACACTATGATAAAATGTTTTGGGAATACAGAAGTAGGATAAGAAATGGTGCTTACCCTCAAAGAACTTACACTCTAATAGAGAGAATAGTATCTATCAAGAATGATGGAATAATAAGAATGAACTAACCCAGGAGTGAATTACATGGTCCTTTGAATAAGCATTGTCAGAATTTGGAGAAGGGAGAAATGAATGAGGGAATTATTACCTTATAAGAAATAGGACTTGAAAGATGGAAAGATTTTTTGGGGGGAGGTTGTGGGAAAATAAATTAGAACAAGTTATATGGGACCCAATATTGGAAGACTTAGTTTAATTTTTTTCTTGGCCCAAATTGAGAATTAGACTGAAGCTAAATCAGTACCAGTAGTAGAAAAATTGTGCTGTTACCTCTTTGGGATTCTGCCATGTGAACATTTTGCATTAGAGGTTAATTCATGACCTGGACCATGTTAGATGCCATAATGAGATAATATAAAATTATTTTAAAATATTAATTTTTCCAGTTTCTTCTGTCTTTTTCCCTGGTATCAATCATGGTTGCAGCCTTTTCTGTATATATTTGACTTTGATTTATTTTTGCTTTCTTTCAGTGATGTCAGTTTGACCAGTGAATTCCACACAATAAACATTGTCTTACTAGATTTTCTGATATATTGTTAGGCTAGGAAATACAGAAGAAATGTTCAACATAGTGCACTGCATTTAGTGGGTGCAAATAATAAATAATAAATATTTGCAAAGCATGGATTTGTTGGTGAAAGAACAAGTGGAGAAATCTGTGCCTTGGAGAAGCGTGTGGTTTAATTGGAGAGGCACTTTTAGACACTGTTCATTGAGATACTCTCTGCTAATATAAGAGGTGGGGTAGATCCGAAGAGTCCCTGCATGACGGGAACATTTCCCTAGTCAGCCGGATGCAGGTCCGTGGTGTAGAATTTTGTTTGGGGGTAATTGAGAGGCATTTGCCATCAAGAATGAGGACATGTTCATTGGATTCTGTTGACAAGAGACAGAATAGTCTTTATCAGTCAGTCAATCAATAGGCATTAGTTAAGTACTTACTGAGTACCAAGCCCTGTGCTAGACATGGAGGCTACCAAAGCAAAAATAAAACAATTAACTGCCATCAGAGAAAATCTGATGGGGAGACAACACATTGGCATATACAGAATATACAAGTATAAGGTAATAATTAATTTTTTTGTAAGGGAAGGCACTATTAGCAGCTTGAGGGAGTCTAGAAGAGCTTTAGGAAGAACTTTACTTTTGAGCTCGGGTTTGAAGCAAACTGCCAATTCTAATGGATAAGGCAAAGTGCGTCCTAGACAAAGATGCAGGGTGGTCGATGGATTGTGGTGTGGTTGTTATTTAATTGTTTCAGTGGCATCCAGCCCTTCATGCCCTGTTTGGGGTTTTCTTGGTGCAGACACTAGAGTACTTTGCCATTTCCTTCTTCAGCTTCTTACAGATGAGAGCCCTGAGGCACTCAGGGTGACAATTAAGGAGTATCTGAACTAGATTTGAACTCAGGAAGGGGTCTTCCTGACTCTAGTCTGGTACCTCATCTTCTAGGCCATGTAGCTGCCTCTGTTGTATGGGGGGAAGAGTAAAAAGATCCGTTTGCCTGCACCCTAGAATGTATGAATGGGAGCAATATGTAATAAGGCTGAAAAAGGTGGAGCTGGGTAGTAAGATGGACCATTTCTTCAACTTTTGTTGGCCCTGCTCTAGAGGCCTTCCCTCAATAGCGTGTGCCTTCCTTCCATCTCTTTTATTTACTTATAATTATTCTCTTTGAATAATTATGCTTCTGTGTGATCTGTTTGCTGTATTTGTAAGCTGCTTGAGAATGGGGATTATTCCATTCTCTGTACTTAGCACAGGGCCTGGCACTGAGTAGGTACCGAGTAAAATGCTCACTCATTATGGAATGGGCCTCCATTACCACTAAAAGTCTCTGAGAATGTGGCTTTCTTGGAGCACATGAAAAGAGAGTCATTTCTCATGGGAAAAGGACAGAGCAGGAGCAACCTTCTATGTAAATATCAATTGTTATTATATAAAGGGGGATGAAACTTTATTTTAGTAATAGCTAATATTTACATAGCATTTTAAGGTTTGCAGACATTGTACAGATATTATTTTTCCATTTTATCCTCACAACCACCCTGGGAGGTAGATGCTATAATTATTCCCATTTTACAAAATGGGAAACTGAGGCAGAGAGAGAAGCAACTTACACAGAGTTATAGAACTAGGAAGTATCTGATCCAGATTTGAATTCCGATGTCTCCTGACTCTAATACTGTTCCATTCCTTTGCATCTTTCTCTCTCCTCTATTGCCTCCTCTCTCCCCAGTGCCCTCCTTCCTGATTTCCCCACTGCTCTCTCCCCCAGCTCCCCAAATCTCTCATTTGATTATTCTTTCCCATCAGCCATCTCTGGTTCTTGGAAGTGCCCCCAGCTGTGGATCTGGCCGAAGGGAAAGCAGTTCATTTTCCCCAAAGAGAGCTCTGAGCACCTGGGAAGAGCATCCCCCTGAAACTCCCTTTTGGGGTCACATTTCCTCTGTTTGGTCCAGATCTCCTAATAGGAGATTTTATATTTAAAAAAAAAAGTTCCCTTGTGATTGTCAGGCAGGCTCTGGTTGGTCTGCGGTTGTCCTCATTTGTAAAGGGGCTTCTGGAAGTAACGGCACAAAATAAAAAGTGATGTATTGTCTTGTAAATGAGAGTCTTCTTCGATGAACTGGAAGATATAAACACTGTAAACCCCACCAAGGTGCAGGGTGGCAATAAAACAAAGTGCTGTGTAATTATCGACAATTCCAGTTGTAAGAAGCAGGGCCTGTGAGCTGCTTAACCCTCACCTCACAGACAGGTAGCTGAGGGGGGGGGAGGGCCTTATCCCACCTTGGACAGCTCCCGGAGGCTCCTGTTTCCGATTTCTGCCAGTTCCTGAGGTCTTTGAAAACCCAAGAGGAATCCCCTTGAAGCCTTCACCTGGAGGAGCTGCCCCATGCGGCGCCTCAATCTACAGGGCTGAACAGCACCCCTTCTCTCAGTCAGTGAGACCAGTGATCCCCAGTTCTGGCTGAGAGGCTCTGTTACCCTTCTACCCCAAATCCCCATCACATCCACCCTCCCCACCAACAGAGAGGCCGAGTGTCAGCCTTGTGTTCCACAAATGTCCGTCATCGTGACTGGGCAGCCCCGTAAGTGCTGAAGCTTCTGTCAGGCCCCAAACACTTCAGACAAAGATCCAGAGAGAACCTCTGGGGTCCCCAGCCAAGGGCAGACGCTGGACCGTGACCACCCAAAGCTGGTAGCAATAGAGCGTGATTTCCCAGCTCTGCATGGCCCCCTCCCATTTCTCTGACATGAAAGGGGCCATCAGGCACGAAGAACCTCTTAGACAATCTACAAACACTAACTGAATTGTCAATATTCTTGTTATGTCATCTTTGTCCATTAAAAGAACTGATGGACTACAGTATATTCATGTAGAAATTATTATTATAAAATAACACAATATTATTCTGTTATATAATTATTGTTATGATGGTTATATACCATTGGTAGTCCCTAAAATTTCCTGGGACAGTTGCTCATTTCTCCTTCTAATACTTCATCGTGAGTGTAGCAAATCAAGATTGCTGAGGGTAGTAAATATGTAGAAGATATATTTGGGACTCCAGGATTGAAACCTGATATCTGTACATCATGAATGCTTTGTACAAGAAGGAAGTTGGAAGGTGCTGGCAATGGTGAGTAATAAATTACGTTACAAAATAATTAAATTGACTTGAAGTGGGAATTATTTCAGGATCAACTGTCAGCATTGTGGTCAGATCACCAAAATGGTTGAAGTCAAAGTCAATACTAAATTCAGTGAAAGAATGAAGATGAGAAGACACTGTGTGTAAATGGAGCAGCTCCTGAGGGCTGCGTACAAACAAAATGTTGACTTTGAAAAAAAATAAAACTGGGCAATAGATATAAGAAAATATTTTGATCTGGTTGCCATGATTTCTTAGAGTAAAAAGCTATGCTGTTTATTAATTCAGATATTGATTTTCAAGATAGAACCAGGGAGAGATCTTTTTAAGATGGGTAAGATCATGGAAAATATTGTTTGGACAATTCCAGGAGCCCATATCTCTTGGGACTTGATGCTCTCTCTTTCAGGGTATGGTTCTGCACCATCATTCCTTTTCATCCTGTGTGATTATTTTTATTCTTGAAAGAGGACCTTTCTTATGCATTAGACACTTTCTTCTGGATCTGTAAATACTGGAGGAGGGTACATTTGTGATTGAGATTTTCTGCCCATTGTGTCTTGTTCTCTATGTAATGAGCTCATCTTATTTGTAGTCATATATGTTCTTTAGGATGTCTTTTGTATAATTATCACATGAAAATTTTTCCTCATCTTATAAATTAGTCTTTGAGTGTTAGAATCCAGATGTTTTGGTTTCACTGTATGGCTGCAGCAACGCTAGCCAATTAGTTTTGTATCACATATATTCTATTTATATTTCAGGTTTCATCACAAATGCACCTATATCCTTGGGTTTCAGATCAAGGTTTCTGTTTTTATTTTGTTATTGTTCAGTCATTTTTCAGTTGTGTCTGACTCTGCCAACCCCATTTGGGGT
This sequence comes from Myrmecobius fasciatus, assembly GCA_023553655.1. Classification (NCBI taxonomy): domain Eukaryota; kingdom Metazoa; phylum Chordata; class Mammalia; order Dasyuromorphia; family Myrmecobiidae; genus Myrmecobius; species Myrmecobius fasciatus. Next base: position 38,194 of record JAJPUD010014274.1, read on the forward strand.
TTTCTTGGCAAAGATACTGAAGTGGTTTACTATTTCCTTATCCAGCTCATTAGACAGATGGGGGAAACTAAAGCAAACACAATTAAGTGACTTTCCCAGGGTCACAAAAGTAGTGAGTGTCAGAGGTTAGAGTTGAACTCAGGTCTTCTTGACTCCAGATCTGGAATTCTATCCTCTGTGCTATTTAGCTGACCTTATAGGTTTTTTATACTTTTATGCTTTTAATAGTTTTGTGAATTAGTATTGAATTTTATAGTTTTAGGAATTGCTGTTGCTTCACAAAAAAATACTGTTGCTAAAAAATCCATCAAAAAGAAATAGCAGCTTCAATCCACATTTATTTTCTCATCTTTATAAAGTGAGAATGATCTATGTATGTATTTAAGGCATCCTTGACAAAAACATGAAAAAATATATCTACTTTCATAGGTGATTTTCTACACCAAAGATTATATTTTAGTGGTCACACAATTGAGAGAGGTATAGAAATTATTAGAATTCACTCTGTGTCTATTGTTTTCTGTTTAGAGAAAAGCACTTGACAGATTGGAACAAAACAATACCTTAAAGACAATTCTCAAGGAAGGAGTCTCTCAGGCAGAAGTTAAAAGCATAGAAAATTCAATGCCAGATGAGAAGGCAAAGTTAGTTTTGCTGAGAATTAATATCAAATAAAGTGTAAAATACTTTAGACAATGGCAGATACCATAGAAGATGTGTTGAGCAAGGGACTACTTAAAAGAAGAGGGATTCCTTATTAAAAGTGGTATCCTGATGCCCTTGTGTATGTTTGCCTTTATGATGATCACATTAAGCCAAAAATGCTTTCCAGTTCCAGGAATTTCATATTTTAATAATCATCATTGGTAAAGACAAACCAAATGGATAAAACACATACACGCGTACATATTGTCCAGATTTTTATGGACAATTTGCATGGGACATCTATTGATTTAGTACATTAGTGTTTATAAATAGACATAATGTGTCTTGGACAGGCACCAGAAATGCATAATAATTCCTAAGTCCAGCACTGAATATGAAGAGAGGGGTGTAATGGATCTCATTCAGAAGACTGCACAATGCTTTTAATAGTGCTGTTAGCTGCCACAAAAGTCCATCTTTTTAAAAAATGATTTTTATCATTATCTATTGTTTAACATGACCCACCTTTCTCCATTATATCCTTCTATTCCCTCCCAGAGAAAAAGAATTTTTAAAAAGGAAGAAAGAAAAAAGTTCCCCCACATTAACTAAAATGTTTTTTAAAAATTCTGATGTTATTTTGTGCAATATTCTATATTCATAGATTCCTTTCCATTTCTGTAAAAGAATAAATGAAGGAAGACATTGCCTTCTCGTACCTCCTTATTGGGATAGAGCTTGATCATTATAATTTCACAGTAACTGTATCATGGTTTGATTGTTTTATGTTCTTGTTCTTTCAGCTGGCATTATTGCAGTCATTATGTATATTGTTCCCCTGGTTCTGTTTATTTCACTTTGCATCATTTTATAAATGTTTTACCATGCTTCTCTGTATTATAACATTCATAATTTTTACAATACAGTCATATTCCATTACATTTAAGTGCCCCAATTTCTTCCTAGTCCTTTGCTGTGATGAAAAGTACGACTATAAATATTTTGGTGTAATAGGACCTTCCTTTTTGTCATTGACCTCCTTGGGTTATATACCCAGCAGTGGAATTTTGGGATCAGAGGGCTTTTGCACTTTCTTTACATAATTCTGAATGCAATCCCTTCTCCTGAAACCTCCTAACATGCCATTTTGAACACCCAATATTTCCCCTATGATACTGTGTGGTTTTAAATGAAATATCATGATCACAGAAGAAATGAAAATATAGGTGACCCAAAGGGAAATTGATGGAGATCAATCAGTTAATCAACAAATATCTATTATGCACCCACCATTTGTCAGGCATTAGGCCTGGGGCTGGGGACACAAAGATAAGGTGGAAACAGTTCCCGGAGATAATGTTGCATAGATAGACACAGTGTCCCACATGTAGAACTCCTCGGCACCTTGGCTGTCAACTAGTCCAAAGGCCTCAGGAATTTTAACAGTTGAGAAAACACAACATGGATGAAATGACCTGTCCAGGATCACTCAAGTAATAGTGACCAAGCTAGGGTCCAAGTTAGAGCCACTGACTCCATGGTCAGTGACCTTTGTACGTATTGTGTGGAAGGAATGGAAGGAAGGAAGGAAAGGAAAAGAAAGAGGGGATAAAGCAAGGAAGAGAGGAAGGAAGGAAAGAAGGGAGGGAGGAAGTAAGAAAGAAAGAAAGAAATGAAAGGAGGAAAGGAGTAGAGGAAGAGGAGGTAGAGGGGAGGAAGATGGGAGGAGTGAAGGTAAGAAAAAAAGAAGTGAAGGAGGGAGGGAGGGAATAAAGAAAGGAAAAATAAGGGACAAAGTTGCATAGTGGATAGTGTTGGTCCTGGGGTCAGGAAAACCTGAGCTCAAATTCCACCTGAGACACTAGCTGTGTGACTGTGACAAGTCACTTAACTGCCATCTCTCTCAATTTCTTTAACTGTAAAATGGGGATAATGAATGAGTACCCATCTCACAGGATTATTGTGAGGATCAAATGAGGGGAAATTTTAAAATACCTGGCAGATAGTAAGTACTTAATACATGCTTATTTCCTCCCTCCCTTCCTTCTTTTTTCCCTCCTTTCCTTCTCCTTTCCTCCCTCTATTCCTTCTTCCCTTCTTGTCTCCCTCCCTTCCTCCCTCCCTTCCTCCCTCCCTTTCTTCCTCCCTTCCTTCCTTCCCTCTTTTCTTTCTCTCTTTTTCTTTTCTCTCTTTCCCTTCCTTCCTTCCTTCCTTCCTTCCTTCCTTCCTTCCTTCCTTCCTTCCTTCCTTCCATCCCTCCTTCCCTTCTTCTCCTTTCCTCCCTCCCTCCCTCCCTCCTTCCCTTCTTCTCCTTTCCTCCCTCCCTCCCTCCTTCCCTTCTTCTCCTTTCCTCCCTCCCTCC